>CAIGRF010218188.1:47863-79541 GCA_903798235.1 Fraxinus ornus
TTTTTAATATTTTTATAAGTTTTGGACTCATTTGCATTTTTAGAAAAGTCTAGGAGTAAGATTGCAATTTATTCTTTATTTTTCTTTTCTTTTATTTAAATTGGAGGGTAAAATGGTCAAAAATTGGGGAAATGACGTTCTGCACCAAAAATGTGAAAGGTAAGGACATTTTGCACAAAACCCGTCAAAGGTATGGACATTTTGCGCCAATTACCCTATTCATATTTGTGAATTTGGTCTCCACGTAACAAAATCATTATTTTAGACATTAAAATTGCACGTAGATTACAATTAAATTTTAGATAAATTTTAAGTAATTTACGCTTGAAAGTTGCACACGATTTTTTTTTTTGACGTAGGAACCCGCAGCCGCTACTCGTAAGTGCGCACTGGGTAAATCTCACTCCATGTACAGTAGCCCGCAAACCATATAGGAGAGATAAACCACACTAGACAAACTCGGTGGACGGGCTCGACCGAGGAAGTGTTGGCAGGGGATTCGAACTCGTGACTTTCGGTCTCCGCGTTCACATGCTCCACCAACTCGACCACCCCCGAATGGATAAAGTTGCACACGATTTTAATCTCCCTATTGATGGTTTTAGTTAGTTGAGGATACAATTTCCTATATTTAAATAGGTTGAAGACCAAAAATCTCATTTTTAAAGGTTGAAGACCTATAAGATTTAATGGGTGTTTGGTGGGGATTAAAATTAGAATTTTAGTAGATTATGATAGAAATTTTTGAAATGTGTGGTTGAAAAATTGTGGGGCTCATGAGAGATGTGGTTAATATTGATTGTTTGACTTTGACTTAATTTAAAATCTGATTTTAATTCGAAACAAATATGCAATCTAATTTTTGGAGTATATTTAGAATAAGTAGTAGAATAAGAAAACATTGTATGGTAGGACTTATGAGCAAGATATTTTTGGAATTCTACATATGATATCAAATGGTTGCATGTGCAATGATAGAATTGAATTAGACTACCACTAGTCCTCTTTTACAAAATAAAATAAAGTGTAATTTCTTATAAAATTTTTAAATCGATTTCAGATTTACTCAAAAAATCACCCAATCTTTTCGTCAAACTAGGTCCTCTATCTACCGATCGAATGGTTTTACCAATTTTTCAAGTCGTTTCGGTCCAAATATAACTATGAAAAAGTTATTTTATCACTCTAACTTCATTCGCTAATATTTATTTTCATTAAATTATTTTGGACCTTTTTATAAAATCCTAATATTCACAAAATATTATTTTCAACTAAAGCTAAAACAACAATGGAAGAGACACCATTAGAGCGAATACGTGTAGATATAACAATATATGAAGAAGAATTTGAAAATGTAATATTACCTTTTATTGTGTGTCTGATGAATTTAGTAATGTATCTTTTGAATTCAAGTAGTATTAGTAAGAAATTTCATTCCAAATTAATTGAGTTTTTCCGTTGAAATTATCTTTTCTTGAATTGCAAATAATGACTATTATTTTTTTTGTCATAGTTATCAAATCAATAATTTGAGTTTTTTGCTAGAATTATCTTTTTTTCCCTTGATTTTCATGATTTTAAAACAACGGTGGCAATCTGCTGAGAGTAACAAAACAAGTAAAGAAATTTGACAGTGCACATTGATAGCAATGATTAAAATTATGAATGAATTATGACGGGATAGATATATATAAAAACAGTGTGAGTGTATAGATACATAAAAATGATGTGAACATATAGTATTTAAATGAGTAAATTTAATAAGGACAATATTGAAATGTGATGTGGACGAAAATAATAATTTTTTAAAATTTTAATAGGAATAATTATAGAGTATAATAGATATACAACAATGATGAATGTAAATAGCGGCTCTCTATGACAATGATGGATGAAATATCGCCTCCCTTATCTTTTTCTTCTTCTTTTTGCAACATGTTCATTACCTTACCTATATGTGGATAAGATAGTTGTACTTCAGCTTAATCAAATAAATATATGCCTTGAGGCTTTTGTGGCTCTCCATGTGCTCTACTTCTACTTCTGATATTTAAAATTTTAATACTCATAGCAACATAGGAATGAACAATATAATTTTTTTTTTTTATAAGTAATTTATCTGGTTTTTTTTTTTATCTTTGCTTATTTCTATTAATATGTACCATTAGACTCTTCTTTCTTTGCATATACTCGCCTTTCGATAACATATTGTGTAGTGAAAGAAGAAAGATTCATCGGGCACTTTCGTAAATAAAATTTCATAAAAACACATGATTAAAACAATTGATGTAGATAGTAGATCATAATAGAACTATCGATTACGATGATTAATAAGTCGTAACTCTGAAATAACCATTCAGGGATTATCAATAAGTCACGACTCATAAGTAAGTAAATTAAATTAGAATAATCCAAATGATAATGTCTAGATCTATCAATCAAAACACTTTGAGCTATGAAGCCATGAGCAAGTGGACTCAACATTGGACTTTGATGTTTGTTTAGACTACTAAGAATGAGAGTTAGATTTGCAATTTATTAAGCCATTTCAAGGCATGAAATGATAACCTCTAATTCTTCCAATACATTGTAACTCGACTAGAATTAATTTAAATGAATATTTTGTTCTCCTTAATATTTCCTAGAGTTTAGAACTAATACCTATTGTCGAAAACATAATATAATTCTCTTACAAAGTTTTCTCGTAAATTCCTTGAAAACGATTGTTGCAAGGAAAGAACAAAACGCACAATAAAAAAAAAATTATAATAAACATCTCGCGTACTTATTTCTTTTATAGATATTTAGAATTACTAACAAACCATTTGAGTTTTTGGTTTAAAAGGCTTGTTATTAACACCTTGTTTCACAAAGCTTTACTATAATTTTATCGACTTTTCAACAGATCAAACTTCGATTTTGACCACATAGTTCATATGACCCATGACTTATCAATTTTTTTAGCCACAAGTTCAACAACTTTTGTCAAAATATTTTAAAACTTCATAATAATACTATCTAATAGCATCACTTGATATATTCAATTAAATGAATTTTGTCTATCATTTAATGTCATACAATTTAATTTAAATTGATGTTTGACATCAGTGATACTCAATAACGTTATTTAAAACTTTAATAAAAAGATTAGTCAAAAAGGCCTAATAAAGCATGAAATTCTACCTTTTAACGCGTAAAAAGATTTAAAATTTCTTGTTTGTATGTAGGATGAGGGCTAGAAAGAATATTTATCAATCCGTAAAGGAAGGAAAAGTCCTATATATAGGCATGGTCATGACAGGACTAGTTATTGTTTTATTTCATTGATGTCACCATTAATATCAATATTCTATTTTTAGTATCTATGTTTGAAAAATATAATACAAATATAAAATTTATTGTATGAATAATCTCTCGTTTTATATGAAAAGACAAATTATTCATTCTTTTGAAAGAGAGAAAGAGACGCTAATAGACTCGGTGAACATTGGAGATGGCTTGATTTTCGCCGAAGAAAATGAGTTCTGTATCAAGAGTGTGATTTACTACGGATCATGCAAAATCTTTCGTTCAATTTTTGGGCTCCAAGTGCAACTATTTTATCCGATATTAAATTTTTTCTTATTGATATAAATTGCGACACTTACAGCTTTATTTCTTGCGAGACTAATAAAGTAGTCGATTGANTGGGACCCGCGATTGTGGACCCCATGTGGGCCCCACCCCCATGTGAGAGGGATGTGTACCAAGTTATGTACCAATGTGTGTAGGAGTAGTATTTTTCTTATTAAGCCTATTATATGTTATTCTATTATGAATATTACAACTTAAGTAAATGGTGTAAATACAATTATTCCTTATTTTAAAAAATAAAATTCAGGACACGACTCTGTCAAAATCCTTGCGACGTAAAATCACATTTTGCACGTTCGATACATATATAATAGAATAACATACAATTATTTCATATTATTAATCATAATCGGTTGTATTCATTCTAACTTACGTGCTCTACATTTCCATATAAATAAGACAAAAATAAAGGATCGTTGATCGAGCAAAGTTCATATTATTTTCCCGTTTTACTTTGAATTAAAAGGAAAACTAATATTCAGTTTCTTTTCTCCTTTAGAAAAATGTTTTTTTTTTTATTTTTTATTTTTGTCTTTTTTTATCATTATCTTGACCACTAGCACCATCCTCCATCATCATCATCCAATCGTGTTGAAGATTTATATGCATAACAATACAAATATAGTGAATTGAATATTCAGATATAATTAATGAAAGAATATACAAAAAGTTTGAAAGTAATGAAATTCATTCGGAGTCATGATTATCATTAATTTGTATGGCGATAGGATCCAACAAAGTTAAAAAAAAATGAAATATGCATTTCAATTTCATTAAACAATGTTACTTGACCACACTTTCATATAGATTGAAAGTTTCGTCAATCCAGATAAATAATACTACTCAAATTTAAACATGTGACGTGTTTAGCAGAACCGTATTAATGTTGAGAAGAAGCTAAAATCGCGATGAAATTTCAACAATCAAATCCTTGTATTGTCCTTCTCATGACTTATTCGATAAAGTCGACTGAATTAGATAATATTAAAAAAAATGTATATCTTTTTCATCATATAATAATGAATGCACTCAATGTGAATTCTTTTCCTGCTCTAAACTTTGATAGGGCCATACAATAGCATAAGGAGCCTTGCCCATACCCCCAAGTCGTGAAGAGGGTGATGTAATACAATACAAGACAAGAGACAATTTATCTTCTTTCCACGTACGAGGTTTTGGTGTATAGTACAGAAGTTGTGTTAACGCATGTATTAGTGTATTTTTTTTCATGAAATACGCGTTCTTGCTCACATTATTAAACTCTACACTTGAACATCAAGCATTCTATATTTGGTAGGTGATGAAGGCAAGGAATATCAACCCCCCTTAACCCGTTTCTTGTCAATTCTTGTGATGTTGATGCATGTCTAGTACGCAATATTTTATTGAATTTCGTCCAAAGATATTTATTTCCCTATGTCGAATATGTATTTTGAATTACATCTCGTAAATATATATTGTTTTGCTGAAATTGTTTTAACCTATATTTTAAAAGTCAATCGGGGCATTGACCCAAAAAGGGGAAAGATCAAGGTCAAAATGGAACCGGGATCCGTTAAAACCATTAAAAAAAAATTTACAAACAAAATGCAAGGATGAATTTTTGGACAGGTTTTCGTGAATTTAAATCGATGAAACCAATAGCGGGTCAACAATTTTCATAAATTTGGACTAGTCGATGGGTTTTTAGGTGATTTTCTAAAAGAAAGTATTTTGAATTACATCTCGTAAATATATATTGTTTTGCTGAAATTGTTTTAACCAATATTTTAAAAGTCAACCAGGGCATTGACCCATCGCCATCGATATAAATAGTCAAATTTTATTTTTAATCGCACATACAAGAGGACCCACCATTTTCTAACCATGACTCCATTTATAAATAATTTATAATTTATTCACAAATATTTGCATCCACAATAATATTTTGTATGTGAAAAATAAATATGTTATTGAATATTTATGCCTTTCTAATTCCCCTGCTATTTGATATAGGTTGTTTGGTATTATAAAATTAAAAAATAAAATAGGATATTTATTCTTGAAATGATTTCTACATATGGAAAGTATCATATACTTGACTTGTCTCTTAAAGAGATCTATATGGACTATCAGGGAGCTATATCAGGGAGCTATCTGGTGGAAGGAAACCTGAGCTCATAATGGACTTCTATCAAACTCCTATCAAAGCTCTGGTGAAGTAATGACAATTGTTGATTTGATTCATGTCAATATCTTGTCGGCAATTTAGACAGAATTATTGAAATGATATTGTTGTTGATGATCGCCTACCTTAGTTATTCTTGATGGCAAGTCGTCATGATGTTAGGAATCTTGGGGTATAATGATTACTGATTTTGATTGAAACCAATGTGTTGCGACTACTGACCATATATCCGACTAATCATATACCCGACTAATCAGACTGAGCTGAACCGACTCGAGTAAATTTTCACTAGTAAGTCGGCGGTTTGGTCGAGTTCTTATAATTGTAAAGCGACTCAGGTCGAGTGGTGGTTTAGAAGTTAAGAACAGATGTATTGAAAATTACAAAGGTGAAGTACATTTTCCGAACTATGTTGAAAAGTTTAAATTGATAAATATGATGCATATTATATAAGCTGTAGAAAGCTAACCATTTATCCACCTCATGTTTTTGAATAATAATATTACTTTCAATTTTGCTCTATGCATAGCAAGTTGATTGACAAACATGTGTAGGTAAAAAGTGATTTAATTATAAACAATTTATAAAAATTAGCCAAACATGGGATAATATTCATAGTTTGTTATTCACATCGTTATATAGAGGAAGTCAAGGAGACTTTCAATGATTTTGATCTTGCTGATATATAAATATAATCACAGTCTTCTGCCGAATGATCACTGCTAGGGCTGTAATAAATGCAGATTTTGGAATTGAAATTGTTCGAATTTCTTGTAAAAAATTCCATTACTACTGCTAGAGAAGTAAATAAATTTGTAAATTCAATGCCCAATTTTTGATCCTCCGTCTCTGTTTTTGTATTTTACATAAAAGCTACAATACTGATAATGTTTCTCCGGTATCAACTTGACATGAAACGATAACGGCATCGATACATTAATAGTCATCTTCTATTACAAAATACTCATCGTTTATGTAATAGAATCAAGTTCTTCATTTTGATTCGTTAACTCCACATCTTGCCGGTCCTTCAAACACACCATACATTCGAACATTTCTGATGTTACTAGATTCCTTCGTTATTCGAGTACTTTGTTCCGTGCATGCAAATCAGACTCTGATGCTTGCATTGATACTGGGAGTGTTAATAGATCACGTGCCATGATGGAAAGTATTGGGTACTTCCTTTCATGTAATTTCCACCACTTTAGAACATGTAAATTCCCTTCTTGAACAATATCAGTTTCAAGATACATAGATAATTCGTTGGTCGAAGAATTAGATCCTAAACTACTAATTTCCTTGGTTGAAGAATTAGATCTTAATCTATCCATTTCCTTAAACAACAACATAATAACGTCATCATCATCTTCACCTTCATAAGTAAAGTCACGATGATTCGTATTTTCATATTTAGCGGCATAATTACTATACATTTCATGCAAAATGCTACGTACATCATCAATCTTTATTTTTGACTCGATATTTAAATTATTTGAAATTTTATTAAGAAAATATCCTAGAGATGATAATTTACTACGAGGATCCATTACGGTAGACAATACAAATAACATATGTATATCTTCCCAATATTTTAAGAATTTCTTTTCCAACATATGACAAATATGGGCAATACTTTCATTATTTCTATATTCAGAGAATGATTTTGAAATGATATAGAAATGAAGAATAACACTATGAGGGCCTAAATATTTTAAAGTAAGATGAAACCAATGCAAAAATTTCATAAAAGTTAAAGCAATATTCCAGTCGTCGTCGCTTAGAAAATATCGACTTTGTTTTTTATGATAAAAAGTCGTGATGGCATCACGATAATCTGTACAAGATTCTAACATAAGATATGTCGAATCCCATCTAGGATTTACATCATCATCTTCTACAAATCTTTTATTTTTCAAATTAAAAGATTCACATATTTCACCAAATTCATTTTCGCATGATTGAGAAGACGATATAAACTTAAGAGCCATTCTAATATTACGTACACGCGTTTCAACTAATGCAAGTCCATCTCGAGCAATTGAATTTAAATTATCACAAACACGACTCACGTGAAATAACTTAGCATCGTATGGGGGCTCTAACGATTTAACAAGCATCTCGATCACATCATCGCACTTGGACACATTATCAAAAGAAAATGTAAATATTTTATTTAACACTCCAAATTCATTAAAAATCTCCATTAAATAATTAAAAATATGGTCAGTTTTACTCGGATATTTTAACATCCTACCCGCAATTATTCTTTTTTGCATAATCCAATCAGAATCAATGTAATGAGCAGTAACAAAAATATAACATTTGTGGTTACTTCCCGTCCATAAATCACACGAAATAGAAATATTACCTTTATAATTACTGAATTCCAGTTTTAATTTTTCTCGCATTTCATTAAAAAGTTTGAAACAAGGAGATTTACGAGTATCGCTTGAGAATTTTTTGAAGTAACGTTGTGCGTACGTACCTCTGCGTCAGATCTTCGAAGTGGATACCTTCTGCAAATACAAAGGGTAATCTGTTCGCAACTACGAACCTCGATAATCCTTCTCTCATTTTCTCTTGGGTGATCCGAATCGGTCGAGACGAACTAGAATTGAATGAATCGGAATCATCATCAGAATGTGTATTATTGATGGAAGATCTCGGATCCATAATATAGTAAATTTACTGCAGAAACAAATTGATAATAGTTTTGAATTTTTTACAGTATTGAAAGTGGAGAGAAATGGGGGAAAATAGAATCCAAAAAAGTGCATTTAAAAAAGGCAACGGACAGTTCCAACGGCTTTTTTTTTTTTTGCGGCTGGAAAAATTGAGCCCAACGGCCATTTTCTTTCTTTCTATTCGTTGGCATCCCTGTCTAATCACACCATGAGGGAGGATTTGTTTCTTGTTGGTTATATTTGTTGATTTTTTTATTTTATTTTAATTTTTTTGTAATGGTTGGTCAATTAGTGTAAGATTGAAGAGGGTTATTTGATGAAATATTATGGGGGTTCCTTTGTGTATGATTTTGGGCAAACCTACTCCAAGAAGTAAACCTTGTGAGATTTATTAGATATTCAGGAAGCAAATAATTTGAAAATTATCATTTAATCAACAGCTCTGTTGAGTATTCCATGAGTACACAATTGAAGAACTATGCCTTACAAAACATAAGAATATGATATTAGAGCACTTTGAACATAAAACTTTAGTTAGACAAGAACACTCAATGACGTCTTTTGTGTACTTAAGTGAAGGATAACATTTTAGGAGAGTAGAGACGAAGAGAAGTCAAGAATGACTTAAAGTTGCAGAGATTTCTTGTACGCTTAAAGTTGCAACTCCATATGATATGATTGTGTTTATTTTATGCAGAATAAAACAATGACTAAGAGAGGAAATGATCCACCGAACCCTTTATACTCCAAAAGAAAATCCATCAGCTAATGATTGACTATCTTTACCAAATGATTCATTGATGCGTCACTTAAATTAATATGTTCAACTTTTTTCTCATTGTCGTTTGTGCTTAAAAATAGGTATAAAATGATGTATCAATGAATTATTGGAGAACATCAAATTGAACAGTCAATTTTGGATAGCGGATCTCAATTCCTGACGAAGTTAAGTCTAAGAGAAACATAGATCTATAATAAGTAGAAAAATAGAAAGATAAGGGAAGGACCATGAAAGCTAGTCGCAAAAGTTTTAGCACTTGCAGGATTTTTATTTTTTGAGAATTAATTTTATGAAAAGTTATCATTTTGAGAATGTGAAGTTAACTGATAAGAAAAATTTATGAGTTCACGTGAAAATAATTTATTTGAAGAATGTGTGATTAAAAATGAATTTATGGAAAAATGACGAGGCTTAGTCGGTTCAAACTTGAGCACACACTAACAAACGTTTAGCCAAGCACGCCTTGTCAAATAATTAAAGAATTCATGATATTTTCAATAAAAATGTAACATAGCATGATACTTTATGAAGAAAATTAATATAAGATTTTAAAACAAAATAGAAAAAAAAAAAAAAATCATTATCCCTATAATCATAGCCCTTATTTGAGTTCTTTTTTTTTTTTTTGAAAAAAAAAAAGGATTTTTGAACAGTGTTTTGACCACATTACAACACACATTATTCAATAAAATAATATTATATGCAAATTTAAAACTTTTTCTTATTTTTTAACTACACATTTCTCATCAATATACTATTCAAAAATATTTTATTATTATTTTTTTGACAAAAATGGGGCTTAAACATGTCCATATTGTTACTTTTTCACTTTTTCAATACGAACTTTAGTGAAAAGTCCCACGACGACAAGATTATCAGCATTATGTGATATGACAACATGAAAAACGCCTACATACACATCCACCAACAAAACTCGCAAGAAGCCGCAGGCGCTTGTTTGCTTCATTCATTTTTAGGTATAGAAATAGTGTGCTTGTAAATCATCCCTCATGATAGCCTCGATGAATGCAAACTTCATTGTACAAGAAATTTGACGGCCACGAAGAGGAACCGATTCCTTGACTCACACGAGCACTTTTAGATTCGTAAAACTTAGGTTCGAGTTGGATACAATTTATTTCTTATGGTAGCAAGATGAGGTATACGAGATAGTCCAATGAATTCAAATATAAATCTAATTTCCAATATGTAGATCTAAAGATTTCAAAACAACAAGAAATAAGTAGCCTATTAAAAATCAATCAATTCATCGTACCACATCCATCTTACAAAACGATATTTCAATTGTCCAAAGTACAAACAAAATGAGAGATTTGGTCGGTAACAATATCATTTTAGTTAAATTGACATTGTTACCTTATATGACGAGGAATATTACTAGCAAACTCTGCAAATTTGCTTCGAGATTTCATTGGAGAATTAGATCAAACAATTGATCAACAATAAAATCTCATCCAAAAGCTCAATCATAGAGGATTTTAGCTATCATTTTTGAAGCTATCTTAACAATTTAAAGGTAACATATAGCATCTAGATACTGAAGTTCTTTGCAATTGGTAACAATATTAAACAAATAGCCTAATAGGACAGATTCACAAGCCACATTCTTAGATCATGTGTTAGTTTCAGTTCAAGGTTACTTTTTATTTCTATTCCCACTAATTTTAGGACAACAGCAATTAAATTCTTGTAAACTCAGAGATTAAATATGGGTATGAAGGGATGCCACCAATTTGGTCAATCCTATGTAATTAATTTTTAAATCAGGTATAATTTGATGATAATCAGCATAATATCGCATGTAATTGCACATATTTTTATTCAAAAACAAATATGCAAAAGGGACTTTAAGGTCGTGTTCGGTATGGTTTAAAATCCAATTAAAATTGAAAATATAGCTGTTATTGGGTTCCACTCGTCCAATAAAAATCAACAATAACGACTAGTTTTTCAATTTTAATTCGATTTTAATCTCTAGCGAACACACCATAAGTCAGAAGTGTATTGCTATAAGATACGATTTATAGAAAAAAAGAGCATAAACAAAGAAAAATGACCTAAGATCGGCACCAACTCTTTTGATAAGAGGTAGTAGAGATTCTATTCCATGAAGGGATCGTGGTTGCATCTCTCATTCATGGTTGTGATTCCGATTATGTAAATCGGTAAATGGTGGTGACGACGATGACGATATGTGAAGATGGTGCAATTAATTCATTTCTTTAAGTCTAGGCCTCTGGTTGGATAAGTTAAAAAAATTGATAAAAAAGTTCAAGTCAAAATCAACAATTAATTTTATTACGCATTTCATAATCAGACAATATTTTTTTTTTAACAAAATCCACTAAAAATATTATTTTTAGCAAAATCAAATATGATATTCATTTTCTAAAATTTAATTTTTCAATCAGATTTACAATTTTTATCAAATTTTTAACTATTAACTTTTCATTTTTAACTTAAATTAAAAAGAGAGCATGTAAGAACACACCAGTGTTTATTCATTTTAATTAGCGATTCCTTCGTTCGGGCGCTCTCTTCATTTATAACATAAATAAATTTGAATATCCTAATTGAAGATACATCGCAGAACGAACGGGAACCATTTATCTACTCTCACTCTGTTATACACTCGTGGTGCTCTCGCTCTCTCTCCGCCCATTAATGTAACTACACAAATCTCTTACACTGCTATTTGGTTCTTAACTTTATGTGTTTTTACCTTTTGCTAGGCTCTAAATCTTCAATTCACTAATGGGTTTTAGTGTGAAGTAATGTTTGACAATTGTTGTATCTCTTCTTGCTTACTAAGCCGATTACAGTGTTTTGTTTAATGGGTTTCTGACGAAGTACGCGGTCCGGATAAAATTTGTCCTTTCTTTTTCGAATTGGTTTTTCGAGTCTGAATTTTAAGCACTGTTTTTAGTTTTATACAGTGAAATCTAACTGAGCTATTGAATTAACTCATTTTTTCCTCGAGTTCTATGGGTCACTAGCACTCTAGCTTTCTTTGCATTTGTCTTCTCTGTCTTCCGGTCTATGTTTTTTTTTTTTCCCATTTGAAGGTTCAGGCTAGTACTCATTATTTCCAGTTGTTAGAGAATTGATTAAATCATGTAAAATTGGTGAACATAAAAGATTTCATTGTTGGCAATCTTTAGTAATTGCTTATAAATTGGTTTTAGGAATTCTTGCACTGTGAATAAATTGGAAATTGGAAGATATCTTCTATGCAATCACGAATTTTTTTATCATGCAGTGAAGAAAAAAGGGCAAGACCAATTAAAGAACTTCATATCCCAGAATATCTCTTTTCCCTCTCTCATCTTTCTCTTCATTCAAGAAATTGTGCCATTTTTCCAACTTTCGCTTTCTGCAAGAGCTCTTCAAAGGATGACCTTGAAATTCACTAATATCATAAATTGCAACTTTAGATTATTTTTATTTTTTTGTAAGTTGTATTAAAATATTTTTTACAAGTTATTTATATTAAATCCCCTGCATGCCCACTGCGTAGGATATACAGCTTTCCTTGTGTCCTTTTCAAAATCAGTCAATTTTATCTTATAGCAAAATGTGCTGATTTTAATGAAAATTGATATATTGTAATGAGGTGGTAGTTATAATTTTTTTACTGCATCTCTTCCGTTCTTTATTTTTTAAAAATATACCATGCATTTTGGAAAATATGAAGTATATTGAAACAATAACGTTTACAGTTATTTCCTTGTGCTTTTGACATATATGTACGACAAAGTAATAAGTTGGAGATATCATAACATTCTTTAACATATTTCTTCTATTAACGAAAATGATAGTCCCTGCTCATATTTTTATAGTGCATTACACATATGTGTAGTTCCAAATTTTACAGCTGATTATCTGACAGGTTGATTGCATCAAAAGGAATTCCTGATTTTAGTCGTGTCATGCTAATGATAAACTGTTTACTGGGAAAACCTTCTCAGCCTATCAATTTAAAGCAAACTTTCTGTGTTTTTCATTCTCTTTCTTGGTTCATATCATATGTTAGTTAGTAACAGATATTCCCATTCATATGATTCCTTGCCTGCTTGTCTCTTAGTAGATGACCTCATAAAGTGGTTACTGTTGCATTTCTTTCTAGTACAAAAAATTTAACTACTTCATGTCCAATTTTGATTGTTTTCGTAAGGATGATTGAGAACTGGTGATGTATTACTTTGTGGATAGTTAATTTGCACTCTGCTTTTGAGCAGAATTAATTATTTTTACATTTGTATTTTTCAGCACAGAGCTCATGGCTGAACTTGAACAGAGTTTTATTGAGCAAGAGCAAGAGCAAGAGCAAGAGCAAGTGCAAGAGCAAGAGCAAGAGCAAGAGCAAGAGCAAGAGCAAGAGCAAGTGCAACAAATAGAACATGAAGATGTGGATGTACATGAACATGAATGCAAAGATGGAATACTGAATAACTCACATCCAGAAAATAAACTGGACCTTGGAGGTGATTCAGTTGCTGCAGAGGGTGAGAAATGGCCTGGATGGCCTGGGGAGAGTGTTTTCAGGATTTTGGTGCCTGCACAAAAGGTTGGCAGTATAATTGGACGTAAGGGAGAGTACATTAAGAAAACATGTGAAGAGACAAAAGCTCGGATTAAGGTTCTTGATGGTCCTCCAGGGACGAGAGAAAGAGCTGTAAGTGAAATTTTATTTCTGTGACTAAACATATTACTGTGGATTTTTTGTTGGCTGGCTAGTAGTACGGGATCTATTAGTGCTTATTGTTTTTTCAGTCTCTATTCTCTCTTTAATTTTGACATTTCAGTTGTTGCAACACGTGTCAAGCATCCTTGCCTGTTATTTGTAGTTTTGCAAGTTCAATTTAGTGTTTGAGCTGGGAGCTCATACTTTTGAGCTTCTGCTTCTCCAGCCCATGTTCTTTTGATAGGATAATCTAGATATTAGTTTATTGGCATAAATCTTCATTTTACATCTTTCCAGTTGGAGTTGGTATGCATTTTATATCAGCTGCAGTAAACTGTTTAATAGCCATAGATTGAACTGAGTCCATACACGTGTTTAGGGAAATACCAACTAAACAGTTGTGTACTGTAATATATATTTCTGCTATGTAGTATTTGTTTACCATTTATTTTTAATTCATGCACGAGTTTGCAAGAGTGCGTGAAAAAATATAAGCAATGTGACAGTTATGGTCTATGGGAATTAATTCCAATGGTGTTAGCACTTAAGCATTGGTCCATGAAACATGAAATGCTTTGCTCCATGCTTTCTACTTTTAAAAGATGGATTTACGATTTTGCATTTATTTCCTAGTGTACTTTTGGCACTTTTGCTTCTTTCATTTTCTTGATATCAATTTCCAACCAGTTTTACAATACTAACACCATTGATTAAACATCGGTGTTTTGCTTATTCTCTACCAAGTTGTACATGAGGCTAGGTGGCATCTATATGTGTTCCAGTTGGAGCTTTGCATGCCACTGTACCTGTGGCACAAGTTGCTTCTTTGTCAAGTGAAGAAAATGGAAGTCCTACTTTCTGGTGAATGTTTTCATGAGACTAGGGCAGATATGACCTTGGCTTTGGAAACATGGACTTTTTAACTACTTGTATTACTAAGGGATTCGACAACCTTGGTAATGTCCCTCAAAGGTGCCATGATTCAGTTCGTTATGTAAACATATTAGTGAAGCTGCCTCATATGGGCTTACAATGCATGAGAGTATTCAAAAATCATCTCAAAACATCTATTTGTCACTTGCCCTGGTGAAACTGTTGATATGCTATACATTTTAATTTTGTTTGAAATTCGTCTTAACGCCTTTTTGTGTTTTGTGCAGAATTACGAGTTTCACCTTCCACTATGGTGATTTCATTAAATTTTTAATTTTAACTCAGACAATATTATCTCCATTTCCCTTCTCAACTTAGTATGTCTTAACGGAAATACCTATCCAATCCTTCAATTTCTCCTGTTAGATGCATTTTTTTCTTTCCTTCACAAATTTTAATAAGACAAAATTTTACTTGTAAAACACAACATTTTTTTCCTCTTATTGATCTCTGCCCTGCTTTTTTATGCATCCTAGTACTGTTTAGATTTTTCTGATCATTCTTACAAAAGTGGCCTCTTCTCTTGTTTATGTGAATTCAATATTTTTTTATGGAAGAGTTTGTAACATCGATATTTTTTTTCTTCTGTATAGGTTATGGTATCTGCCAAGGAAGACCCCGATGTTTCACTTCCATCTGCGATAGATGGTCTACTTAGGGTTCACAAACAGGTTTTGGATGGGCTGGACAATGATTCTTCTCTTGCTCCAGCAGGTGTAGGGAGCAAGGTATCAACAAGGCTACTTGTACCAGCTGCACAAGCGGGATTTTTGATTGGAAAACAAGGCACAACAGTGAAATCGATTCAGGAAGAGTCTAATTGTATTGTTAGAGTTCTTGGATCAGGTTTTTCCTCTGCTTTTCTATGTGCAGTTCTAATATTGGGGGATTGAATTGCATCCCCCCCCCTCTCTCTCTATATATATATATATACACAACTTCTTCTGCCTAATTGAATGAGTCAGAATCAGGTTTTTATTTTCTAATGTTTACTTTCCTTTCAACAGAGTATCCTCCCCATGAAATGTATCCTCTATAGCCTTTAAATCTAAACAAAAAATATATAATTGAAGAGACTGCACTAAATTATTGAGTCATAGTTTGAGGGAGATAGTATATTCTTGTATATGTTCAAGAAGACTCTTACTAGAAAAAGTTTTCTCTGAAGGTGCAGGAATAAAAACTCCATGATTTGACATCAACTAAAAGAATGTTCATTCTACTGAAAATAAATGACATGCTACGAAAATGAATTTTTGTTTCATCATTTTTTCGTGGCCAGGCAGCTCATGAGATAGAAGCCTTGATAACATCACGAGTTTTCCTGTAATAAAATTTGATTTCTTGTTCATGAAAAGGAAATGTGAAAAAACGTCCTCAACTAGATCAATATTATACTTATTTGTAGATTTGGTATCCTAGGAAGTAAAGACACTACAGTGGGCATCAAACATGGAGACACTTCAAAAGCATTGAAATGTGAAGAGACTCCCAATGTAAGAACTTGGACCCATGTCCATATAAACTATTCGCATAATTTTAATAAACGACGGGTGTGGTTTGCTGTTTCATAATTGTGAAAATTTTATTGGAAGAAGAAAAAAAAATCTGGGAACATAATTATTTTTTAAGGATTATAAACATGTCAGTTTTTTGCTTTTAGAATTGTGATCCCATTTTATGTATAAAAATATAGCATAACTTTCCAAAATATTGATTGTTTCATAAAAAGCTAAAAATAAAGGGATTTCTAAGATTTTAGAAATTTACCCTAGTGGTAGAATCTTCTTAACACTCTGAGACTGGCAGACAGAGAAGCTTTTGAAGAAGCATTTGAGGAATAAGGTATTCATTGTTGCACCTTAGTTTAGCATCCACTTTTGTACTCTAATAGATGTTGGAAACATGTATTGGAACTTTAACCATTCTGATACTGTATGGATCATTGGGAGCTGCCTATTACACAAGCTCAGGCATATTACCGTCACACGAGGGAGGGTGATCTAGGTATGACTTGCAATGTCCTGAGTCTAAACTATTGGCCCAACATGCTTAAAACTCATGTTGCCGAATAGTAGCTGACAAATCCCATACGAGCCATTCGCATAGCCCATCAAATTGATTTGGCATGGAGCATATGCTCAGTACACCTCTACTAGTTTTCCGATCTTGGACATGCTGCGAACTCACTAATGGACACTTGCTGTGTTAAAACACAACTTTATATTTTAATAAAATAAACTTCTAGGTTCTATTGAGGATACAGAGTGGAAGAAGACTTAAATATTGTAGAAACGGATGAAGCAAATAGTAAATACCAAAGATGTAAAATCCTTCCAGATATCTATTCACTCTTCCATCAACTATTTTTTTTTATCTCATCTTGAGCATTCCAATTCAAAAAGCTTCCACCAATTTATAGTTATAATATTATTTTTCTCTATCATTGTAAGTTCATGTTTGAACCTCGTAACCTAAAACTCATTTTTAACCACACATTCTTTTAATAAAATAATTTTATACGTAATCCCAAAACTTTCCCCATTTTTTAACCACGCTTTATCTAAAAAGTCACTATTATAAAATTCATTTTTTCCAAAAAAATTGGAACTCAAAAAGAGTGTTAATAGGTTCAACTCATGTATCAAGGTTTTTCATCAAGATAATAAATTTTTTTTTTTTTGATGATGTATTACAAAATATAAATGTCATATGACGTATCTTAGTTTTTGTACTATTTTTCTTTTTAAATGATGTTAGACTTCTTAATGTTGTGTAGTTTTATATCTTTGCCACACTGTCCATATCTGTGATTCTTAATTTATTATGAATATAATTATTTACCTTTTTAAGATGATCTTATTCTGTTACTTTATAACAACAAGGATCTCTATGTAGTTTATCACGTTGTTAGAGTCATGGAATGCTTTCTGTGTACTTGCTTATGTAGAAAGAAGGTCTTCCTGCATATTGTTTTCTTGGAGCTGGTGTTTGCTGTTTTTCTTCAAGAGCACAGGACGTGAATTTGCAATTCTTCCTTGTTTCTAGTCAACTTTATTGTCTTTGCTGATTTTCATCAAGAGCCTAGATTTTAAATCTGTAATTCTTCATCATTTCCAGTCCACGATATTTGCTTTACGTGGATTTGGTATAAAAGAACCGATAATCTGAATAATGTGTTGAAAAATGTCAAAAAGGATGCAAGTTGAGGTAGAGCAGTAGAGTAAGATGGTGAGCAATGTTTCACGGTTTTTAAGCATGCTTAGAATTATAATCTTCATTTCATCTATTTGCTACTTTCAGTGACTGAATAAATTATATAATTGAGCAAATGAGCTAAATTAACTGAAGAGCGCAGGTTAAATCTGTAAGCATTTGTTTGGCCCCCATTAAATTATAATTCATTTTTCTCTTTTTTCTTATCAACCGCACATTCTCCAATAAAAATAATATTACACGTAAACCCAAAATTTTTTCTTCGTTTTTAACTGCACATTCTCCAAAAAATTACTATTCCAAAATCAAATTCTCATTATAATGAGAGAATAATGTAGGCCAAACAGGCACTAAATTATATCTGGAACTGGACCTTCCATCCTAATGATCAGTCTGTATGACTCGTTCTCTTAGGCTTCTCTAATTTCAAGAAACTCACTTGTTCTAAAGAAATCATAGATTTCTAGTTTTAATGCTTCTTGCATTTATTTCAGGAAAATGCATTAATTTCGTAAAATTAGGAGCATATTTGATTTTGATTTGCTGCTGAATCAGAGTAAAATATTAAATCTGAGAATAAAAATCTGTAAGCATTTGTTTGGCCCCTATTAAATTATAATTCATTTTTCTCTTTTTTCTTATCAACCGCACATTCTCCAATAAAAATAATATTACACGTAAACCCAAATTTTTTTCTTCTTTTTTAACTGCACATTCTCCAAAAAATTACTATTCCAAAATCAAATTCTCATTATAATGAGAGAATAATGTGGGCCAAACAGGCACTAAATTATATCTGGAACTGGACCTTCCATCCTAATGATCAGTCTGTATGACTCGTTCTCTTAGGCTTCTCTAATTTCAAGAAACTCACTTGTTCTAAAGAAATCGTAGATTTCTAGTTTTAATGCTTCTTGCATTTATTTCAGGAAAATGCATTAATTTCGTAAAATTAGGAGCATATTTGATTTTGATTTGCTGCTGAATCAGAGTAAAATATTAAATCTGAGAATAAAATAGATATTATATATTGTTCATGTAATTCAAATTTATTCAGTTCCTATATCTTGACCTAGATTTTCTGTTTAGCCTTTTTTCTTGTATGTTTTGTATATGCTTTAACTACCTCTGTATATCAATTATTCATTACTGAACGAGATGACAGATTTTGCCAAATCTGTGTTCAATTACTATCGCATTCAAATGCTAATGTGCTATGTAGAAATGCAGTTAGTTAAATATTTCCTTTTGTCTCGTAACATTCAACTGTTGACATAAATAATTGCAGAAGACCTACCTGTTTTTGCCCTTCAAGATGATAGGATTGTGGAAGTTGTAGGAGAGCCGGCAGGTATACACAAAGCAATTGAATTAATTGCCTGTCAGCTGAGAAAATTTTTAGTGGACCGCAGCATAATACCAATAATCGAAATGCAAGTAAGCCTGCCTTTCATTAGAAAGTCCAGTTTCAGGTCAAATTTTTAATCAGCCGAATATATTTCTGAAGCTCATTTATTGCTTCTCTTGTTAGATGCAAATGCCTAATTCGCAGATGGAACATATGCCTCCTGCCCAATCTTGGGGTCCGCCTCCTCAAGCTTTTCCTCCTAATGCAGCTGGAGGTCCTGGATATGGAGCCAGCCCTCATTTCATGCCACCTCCTAGGCAATTCAATAATTATTATCCTTCAGCTGACATGCCACCTCTGCCAGAAAAACAACCTCATCAAGGTATATCTGATTATGGAAGAGAAGTGCCAATGCCAGTTCATTCATCGTCGAACCAGCCCATGCAATCAGTAATCACTCAGGTTCTTCTTCTTCTTTCTTCTTCTTTCCGACTGATATGAATGCTACTATGTTGTGCAAATATGAATCAGAAATAATTGCAGAGATTGGTTTATATATAAATTTCAAAATCTCATCATAGAACGTAGCTAAGAACAAAGAATTCGAAACCCTACTAGATAAGTTTCTCGTAAATTATGCCTAGACAATACTTACTGGTAAAAAAGGAAGAAATTGCAGGTACTCATGAACTCCCTATAATAGTGACCTTATGTATTGTCAGCGGCTCCACTTACTGTGCTTTTTTCTTGTTCGCTTGGACTCACGGAAACAACTTCCAAATTGAGGGAAAACCCGTTTTCTTACCAATTAGAAGGAATAAAGAAGGCGCTGCTCATCCTGGAAAACCAAGTACGTTTCATCCATTTTAGGTTCTATCAATTTTATAACAACTATCTCCAACACGCCTGGACTTGGAATGACTATGCATAGATCAAGCCTACCTTCTCACACCTTCCTTACTCTTCGCATGGGTTCGGTTTTTCTTCGTTTATCTTAATTTTTTCTTCCTCGTCACATGTCGGATAAGAGAGGTCGAATCAATCAGTGGAGCAATACAGCTTTATCGACAGAATTCGCAGTCTTGTAAAGCTTGTTGCAGTTTCTTGCATGCATATACTTTGCAAGTTCTAAAGTCTCAACTATGTTATGGTTGAAGTTATGCCCTGGATTGAGTTTTCAGGTCAATTTCCACAACCTATTTTGTTTGATAAGAACTAATTTAGTGTATTTTAACTGAAGACTCCCTTTCCTTTGTTAAATTTATTGATACAATAGATTGGTTGGTGCTTTTGGAAGAAGTTAGAAGAGGAAAGTGTAGGGCCATAATTCACATGGCTTTATGTGGTTGCAGAAGTTCTGATTTCGTTGTTACTTGCCATGGATTTATGGTGGATCAAATGGATTGGTGAAAAAGGTTTTGTACAGCTGAACCCAAATTTATTGGGAACAAGGCTTAGTTTATTGATGTGATTGCACTTACGTCAACTAGATATGCGATGTAGGCTAAAGTGGTGATGGTGAATCCTAAAAAAATGCAGTGAGACAATTGGCTTTAAATTATCATTCCTGTTATGAAATTTCTTCCAAACACAAAAAGCACTGCTGAGCAATGAGCTCCATCCTTCTTATAGTTGCAAAATTATCCGTAGTGTCATATGATTTTCCTTTGCACGCAGATGAGGTTTAACAGTAACTGAAGGAACTTCATGTTCAGCTATTAACTGATCATTTATCAAGGCGAGCGCTAGCTATTTTGATTCGAAATTATCGCTTGCCATGCCTTGCCTAGCTGAGTATCACTTCATAGTAATTAGATCAAATCAAAACTTGTCATATTTAATATTTACCTTGACAAATGAAAACTGAAGTCATCTTCACTTTCTCTTGACAGTTGCAGGTACCTATTTAGTGTTAGGCAAGAACAGTTGGGATCAATAAATATCTGTTTGAGCCCTCAATTGTCTTAATTCATATTGCTTAGTTCAGCTGGCATTAATCAGCATTCGTGTGTTTTCTTTTTTGGTTGTTGGGCCTGTGGCAGTGCTGATTTTGTTCTTGATTGATACTTTTTTCGTGGTGATATTTGAATGGTGTTTTTGCTTAGCTAGAACCAGATATAATTATTTATTCATTTGGACATTTGAGCCCATCTGAACAAATATTATGAAGTGTGCTATAGGATAAGACTACATGGAAACGGTGGAAGACAAAATGAAAATGATGTATACGTTCATTTCCTCGAGTGATTTGAATTTTGCGACTTTGCAGGTCACACAACAAATGCAGATTTCACTATCTTATGCTGATGCTGTAATTGGTACAGCAGGTGCAAATGTAAGCTATATACGGCGGGTTAGTGGTGCTGCAGTTACTATACAGGAAACTAGGGGGGTTCCTGGGGAGATGACAGTTGAGATTACTGGAACTGCTTCTCAAGTCCAAACAGCTCAGCAGTTGATCCAGGTAATATTGTTAACCCGGGCTTTAAATTAATAATTCTAACCTACGCATCTATTTCTTGCTTAATTTTTTAAAGTTTGGCCCTTTTAGAATTTTTTATGCATGTGATTGCCCAACTATGCCTTGATCTTCTCTCCTGTTCGTGCATATGAATGAAGTTGCTTAGTATGGATTCAAGCTGACCAATTGACTCAACTCAAGTCTTTATTACAAACTTCGAAATAAATTATATACATGGTATACTTTGACTGAGATGCTGCTGCTTTTTAATTAATTGGGATTACGTCTAAGCCATAAGATCTAAAGTTAATTGAAAGATGTTCTCTCTCTTGATTTTAGCTCCTTTGCAATTGAGTCGTATCAAAAAGCTAAGGTGTTTTTTTAATGATAAAATACTCCTGCTGAAGTAACACAACCCTTCCTAACGCATCCCATTGGGCCCTTTTTGTTTTTGGTTGGGCGTGTGGGGAGTAGGAAGAGAAATGAGGAGAAACTGATGGTTTAATGTTTACCTCGACATGATGCGGTTTTACTTTATCATTGCTTTAGGGCATTGAATAAGCTCAAATGGTTGCTGAATCTCATCAAATACTTATAATGGTTTTGTACTGCAGAATATCATGGCAGAAGCTGCAGCCCCGCAATCAAAGACCGCTCCTGCTGCTGACCAAGGAGGCTATAATTCTTATGCAACTCATGGTTCTGTATATACTCCTCCTTCAAATCCTAGTCTTGCGGGACAAACTGGAGGCTACTCTTCGTACTATGGCACCAACTATGGTTATTAAGTAGCATGGTTCTGGTTAGGACAATACGCGCCATTATGTCAATGTAGTTTGGTCAGAGAAGAATCTTATAATCCTTATGAATTTGCATTTTGAACTTTCAGTTTTAAGGACTTTGTAACACAAATAGCAAGAGCCAAGAATATTTTTATATTCTTTGGCCCTCTAGAAAATTATCCGTGTATCTTTGTCCTTGTTTGAGTCTTTAAGATATAGTACATGTACTATTGTTCTGATTTCATTGCATTTTGATACTTTTTAAGATGTAGTACATGTCTACATGGACTATTTTTCTGATTCCATTGCGTTTTTTCCCATTCAGACATACATCATGATGGATATTCTCACAATGTAATTTAGAGAATTCTTGGAATGTTTAAATCAAAATCTTAAGTGATTATAAATTATGGGTCTAAAGAAATATGTGGATAATAAGTGGACAGTAGTCGTAAATAAAAAGTAGATTTTCAAGCTTAAAATATAATTTAAGTTTTGCCAAACATAAACTTGGTGTATGAAGTGTTGCATTTTCTTGTAGAGAAATGATATCTTAATCACCGGTGCTAGTTTGGTTCTTCTGTCCTTACTATTCATGACAAGTCATGCTGTTTTGTAAATGGAATTGCATTGACGAGCTCGATTAGATAAGCTAGGAATCAGTCCGAATTTATGTAAAATATCATATATTTTTTACCATAATTTTGAACTCAGATTCGATTTGGTGCAATTCTTTGACCATGAAACACACTCTCTTCTAGAATTGATGCCACTATGCCAAGCCAATTTTCAAAACATTAGTAAATCGAACTTGTTTGGAAGATGGGGCGTGCTTGGGCAGGGTCTAAGTTCCAATTCCTGGTCGATGGGGCCCACAAAAAGCAACAACAGCAAAACAATAGGTGACGACTCCAGTTCAACAATTCCCTGGAAAGGTTTTTACCCCATCCTCCCCAACCACCATTAATCACCATACTCCATAACCTTCAACCAAACTAAGCTGTAAAGTTAATTTTTTGGTGATTCTCCGTCGAAATATCCGATCAGGTAAATTCTTTCGACCCATTAATTATTTTTCTCCTATTTTTGAATTTTTTTTATATAATCTGAAATAAAAAATTTACACCAATAGGATTAAGCAGACTGGTTTAGAATGAATTTGTGTGTAATTTGCTCGAATTTCTACTTGCTATTTCTGAAAATTAAGAGAATTCTTATGTAGGGAAACCATGTATTTAGCGCGCATTGAAACGTGTTTTTGGAGGAAAATAGAATTGCTAGGTTACCTAATCAAAGGATTAAAGTAAAAACCTTAATTATCAAGAAAAAGTTGAATAAATACACGTCTAATTGTTGTAATTTGATATTATTACCTATTCTGTTATTTGGGGGTAGAACACAATTTATTTGGTAGGGTATTATATTTTGCATGTAAATTTGTAATGTGGTGTCGTGTGTACAATCCTTTTACTGTTGAGCTCTCAAAGGTGGGTAAAAATTTCTCAATCAGACTTAATTGACGAGTTCGTCTATGAGGAATTTATTGAGATAACTAGATGTTTTTTTTTTTTTAAATTTTGTACATTTTTCTCATTCTTTATTGTCATTATTTTCTTTTGTTATTAGATGTTTTTACCATTTGTGGCCACCGGCCACCATTTTCTTTTATCAGTTATGCACGGGCAAATATGGATGTTATAATCTGCTCTTTTCTTACCAAAAATAGTTAATCTATGAGTGCTATCAATAGTTCCCATTTGTAGGTGATTTTGTATTGAAAAGCTAGATTATCAGGTGATTGAGGTCATCTGATGATAGAGTAAAACTTAGGAAGTAGGGATAATTAAAATATTTAGAAATTAAATTTTCGATGTTAGCATTAAACTTAAAGTTGTGAAAAAAATGTGTACGAATTGCTTCTGAACCTTTATGTTTTCTATTGGTACTGGACCATTCTTTAAATTCTGAGGGCCAAAACGTAGATACAGAATGAAATTGGCTTCTGAAACTTCTTTGTGATTTGGGTTGTGTGGCCTGAATAGATTTAACATAATTAAGCTGCTGCTGTTTCTTTTCTTTGTTATTGAATGATAAAGCTACTAACTCCAATAAAGTGCATAATAAATTCAATTCAGTGAGCAGAAGGCTTGGTGTGGTCAAATACTGAGAGCTAAAGGTACTAATTCTGAGTTTTGGCTTTCAGGTTTCTCCATGGTAGTTGCTACCAAAATGCCATCACCTGGCTATTTGACAAGTTTCGAACGTCTAATACCTAGAAGTTCCAGATCAAGGTTCCTTGCCATCCATTTATCTGATTGTCTTAGCTGCATTGTTTTTCATCTGAAATTTTTTTGCACTTGCAGTTGACATTTTGTCATGTGGCTCTTACTTTTATGTTCAACATTGAGTATCTAGAATAATGATGTTGATTTTTCTTGCACTGGTTTCTTCAAGACTCTCATAGAGATTTATAAAAAATAATTAGATTGTTACATGATGCCGTATCATTGTTTAGATAAACAAAGATCTTAGATTCTATGTTTTGAAAGTGCATTTATGCATGCATGTAAGCTAAAACTTATTTTACAATTGTTTAGGAGGATGTCATGGTCTATTAGAAGTGCAGCTGATGGTGGTAGACTAAATTCTTCCTCAAATGACACTGGTGGAACTAGGCTTATTAGGGCCTTCCAAGCTCTTCAAGTAAAGTTGAATGCTAGAATCAAGGAATTGAGGAAAAATCTTCCTGCCAAGTTACTGTTTTTCTTGATTGGCTTCTATTGTGCGACCGCTTTTGCAACTGTAATTGGGCAAACAGGGGACTGGGATGTTCTATCTGCTGCTTTAACTGTAGCTGTAGTGGAGGGGATTGGGGCTCTCATGTACAAGTCTTCACTACCCTTGGTGGATAACATAAGAAACTTGATCACCATGAGCAATTATTGGAAGGCTGGCCTTACTCTTGGTCTTTTCTTGGATTCATTCAAGTATTGAACGGGGCATGGTAAGGGTGTACATATTAAGCCCCTGTTTGGACTCCATTATTTCAATTTATAATGAGAGAAATAGTATTTTTTTGGAGAATGTGTGGTTAAAAAAGAAGGAAATCTTTTTAGGTTTAAGTGTAATATTATTTTATTGAAAAATGTATGGTTGATAAGAAGAGAGAAAAATGAATTTTAGTTTAATGGGGGCCAAACAGGGGCCAAGTTTCGCAAAGATGCATTCTCAATACTCGTGGCGTTTCACTCTTGCAATGGCTTGAGGCGAAGCATTACCATGCTTGCAGAAGGCATTGGAAGTATAAGGACTATTTTGCTTCAGTTGAGATTGACATGGTACATGCTGAAAGTGCTTTAGAGACAACACAAGGATCAACAGAAGTGGAGGATCAATATTGCTACTGCTGAAGAAAAATTTATATATGGTGCTAAAGGAATGGAGCAACGGTTTGTTTTTATCCTTAACAGCTTAACCTTTTTTTCATTAGATTTATCTTCACTTCTCCAAAGTTTTGTACTGGTTGCATACCTAGCCTGCTACTGGTGTCAAGTTCATGGCCAATATTTCTCGTGAGATTTGGGCATACTCGTGGTGAGTTCACTTTGAGATCGGCTTGTGTACTACTTGAGAACTATACCAATACAAACTCTGAGGGGTTGCTCAATTGGTCAGGTTTTGGATTTGCTCCCCAATGGTCACCAGTTCGAGTCCTCTCAGGCCACTGAGGTGAGTACCGGCTGTAAACTTTAGGGCCCGTGGGATTAGTCGAGGTGCGCGCAAGTTGGCCCGGACATCCACGGTTATCAAAAAAAAAAATAAACACTGCACATCCAAGAACTTCACATCAATCGCAGATAATTCAATCATCTGTAACAAACTAACGGACTACAGAAGTTTAACAGAGTTCGAGTCCCCTCAGGGCCACTGAGGTGAGTACCCGTCTGTAAACTTCAGGGTCCCGTGGAATTAGTCGAGGTGCGCGCAAGCTGGCCCGGACATTCACGGTTATAAAAAAAAAAGAACTATACCAATACAGTACTTGATCAGCAGTTTTAGCTATAATAAAGAGCCATGACTCTGTAATTGAAGGTTGGGAACATGCAGATGTCAAGTTTTTTCATTGTTAGGTAACATGAAATGTAGGTCTTATTCTGCTGCATGCTTGGGTTGCTAGGTGAAAATCAAAATACCCGAGTAAAGAGTCTTCAATTGGAAGATGAAAAGGTGATTAGATTGATCCTAGTTACTCTTGGAGATTTGAGTTGGAAGAAGCGTTGGGCTAGTGAATCAAGAAGTTTTACCGCTATTATTGAAGTCACCTTTCAGTAATATCAGAGTTCATCCAAGAGAAGAAACGGGGGAAGGAGGAATCTGTCGCTAGTGTAGTTGCTCTTTTCTCTCTATCTGTCTATACAAAACGAGATTGTTAGTACATTACCTATTAACCTGCTCTCTCATAAAGAATGAGGGATCGAACCCCAAGTTGCTTTCCCTCTTCTGATCCGCTGAAGCTAGTGTACACAGTGAGTAGACAGATGATTCCTTTAAGAAGTTCGCTTTGTTTTTGTACAGGCATATGAAGAAAGAAGGAAGAAATGGAGCACCTACGATGGAGATGATCCCCACATAAAATTTCATTTACATGATCTACCTTATAGAGATATGCTTATGTTGCAGTATCAAATTATTATTGTATAATTGAATTTATGGGATATTTTTTTTTTTATAATCGTGGTTGTCCGGACCAACTTGCGCGCACCTCGATTAATCCCACGGGGTCCTAAAGTTTACAGTCGGTACTCACCTCAATAAGCTTGAGGAGAATTTATGGGATATATATTGGGTTAATTACGTCAATGGTCATTAAAGTGTTGAGAAATTTTGTTAATGATTAATTTTTTTTACGATAATAATCACTCAAGTGAAACTTGAGTGAATTTTTTGCCCCTTGAAGCTTAAGTTTCTCTAATTTTTATATGAAGCTACCGTCCATGTTTGTTTCGTTTAAAAATAAAATTCTTTTGACTTTCATTCATATTTATTTTCAACCACATATTTACACAATAAAATATTTTGCATGTAAACTTAATTTTTTTTTTTTACACATTCTCCAAAAAATTACTATTCGAAACATCATTTTTCAAAATAATGGTTATCATATAGGAACTTTGTATACTTCTATGTGATAACCATTATTTTAGAGTGTTCATAAAGATTTTAATGGCTTTCCTTTTATTATATTTGCAAAAGCCTAAAACAGTGAAGTCACTTTTATGTTTTTCTTTCATTGGATTTCAATCATGCTATAGTGTCAGAATCACTAACACAATGGTTGACATAATGTCAAGTGGCGCTCTATTACTTAACTATTTAAAACACAATCATCTTTTCCATCAAATCATTTTTTCACCACGTAGAATTTTGTTAACCCCCTTATATCATAAGATCATTTTTCATGTCATAATTCATGTGGCAACGTGGTTTAATCCAATAGAACATTGGGTAGAATAGCCTAAAAATGTTTGATTTAACAATTAATATTGCTTTCATAAAAAAATATTGATCAAGTCTTTGCTTTCATTAATTTAGGGAGAGAAAGACAGTAAAAAAGTAAATAAATTACATGCCATCGCATAATTAAAGACTTTAATCAACAAACAATAACTTGTTTTGAAATTTAAATAATAAATAATAGCAATTCAATTCAATAATATATTTCATTACAAGAAAAATGGATATATGTAATAACTCTTAGATCAAAACTGTAAGAATTAAAAAAAATAAAAAATTAAAGCTTTAGATTCAAATCAAGACCCGATGCATCAATTTGATCACGTCCCAATTGAAGTTCTTGATGATTATTATTACCTTCCATTGCCTTATTTGGTGCTTTATTATCCATAGAATTAAGTCTTAGGACAAGAGCTGCACTACCTCTTACTGACTTTTCATGGCTAAATCCAAAATTCATTTGATTATTTTGCACCAACAGCCTATCGTACGATGATGTCGAGGAGTTCAGAAAAATTGGCCTAGACAACTTTTCTTGGCTAGACGAAAACCATGGATTATAAGATTGTTTATGAATCAAGGAATCGGACAGAACCCGACCAACTGATCTATCCAAAGTGCCATAAAAAGGGGTCGTTTGATGTTGATGATGATGATGATGATGATGAGGAATGTTGGAGTAGGGATGGTAAGGATACGGTGGATGGCCGCTGCCCAAAACAGGAGGAGGTGGTGGTTGCGCCGCCACTTCCATTACCAGGCCATGTCGTTTTCTGGCCGATGCACGCTCTTGTTTATGTGCATTTTGATGCCCTCCGAGTGCTTGCGAAGTCGAAAACTCTCTCTTGCAAAAGCTGCATGTGAATAATTTAGGCTCTAATCGTGATGACTCACTTGCACGAGAAGAACTAGAATTAAAAAGATCGAGATCTAACACGACACGAGAAGTAGATTCGTCGTCTACCTTCGATTGTTCCACAACTTTTTCCTTCATCGTCATTGCCTTGTCTAAGGTTTCCATTGTGAAACAACCTCACAAGTTTGGAAAAAATAACGAAGCTATGATGTTCATATAGAGATGTAATTAATACTAAATCACTTAAATATGGAAACATAATCTCTGTCTGTAATCATTTTTGGCGTTATGTATAAAATTTAGAAGATAATTAACAATTTTAAAGTGTAATAAATTTTTATTATATATTTATATATTCTAAACTAGTTTGTATTTGGATCCGATTAAAACTTATAAGTCAGTACAAACTTCTCTTGGTTACAGTTAATTAGGCTTTAATTCTGACATGTTGATTGAGTTCTCTTCACAAATTTCCTTTTATAAGTAAATAAGTAATGTAGAAATATACATATTTATTTTCTTTCTTAAAAAGTGTACCTATTTTAATTATTTTTTTAATAACAAAAACATTCAATTTTAATAAATGGAAATAAAATAATGTTATGTGATGGCAATGATGAGTAGAAATAAAACAAAAAATAATAATAATCATAATCGCAAGGTAGAGAATATTATTTAGCACATCTGGTGTTACAATATTGGTTTAGGTAACATTAAGTGTTATTAAATGAAAGTTACGAGCACAACGCTTCGCATAGCAACCCGTAGTCATCTTGGTACCACCTGATTTTATTTTATTTTTCCGAGTTTGATTTCTCCGAAATGGATGCTATGGAGTTATGGTGGTATGAGGTGGATGGAGATTTTATTTTATTTTTTTATTTTTTTATTTTTTTTTTTTGCGAGAGTTTGGTATAGTGATCGTTGTTGCACGAAGTAGGCATCGACGATGGCGCTGCCCGCAGTGGTGTGCGGTGGTGGAGTTTAGATGACAGTGTTGTGTTGCGAGGTGTAGTGGTTGTGTTTACAGTTGGTGGTGCAGGTGGTGACATTTTAGCGAATTTACAATTTGCATACCATATTTTGCAAAATGTGCCAGATTTATTTTAGTTGGCAAAAGAAAAATGAAATGAAAGACAGATATATTACAAATTTGTTATTATAAATAGCTAAACAGACCAAGATACTCTTAAACTTAAAATAACAATCACACCCTATATGTTAAATTATATAACAATTTACATATAGATTTTTTAACTGCTTTATTATTCTTCAAAAATTAATTACTAAAATCATATCATGTTTTATTGAAAAAAAAAAAAAAAGTTTGGTTATAAGATGGAAAAGAATGTATTCAAAATTTATGATCTTCATTTCTTTAAACTACAACTTGAAAAATAGAAAATAAAACTTAATAATCTAATATTGTTGAAAAATAAAGCAAAAACTTCATTTGATTCTTTTTCAACATTATTTAATGGACAAATGGAAATTATTAGTCATCTTCTAATAAATAAGTTATGTTTGATGAAAAAACTTTAAAAATCTAGTTCATTAATATATGATATGATATGATATGATATGATTTATTACTTTATATCTTAAAATGATTTTTTTTTTTTTAAAGTTGAAGTTATAGGTTTATAATTTTTTCTAACCTAACAATTTTTAAAGCATCCATTCATTTTTTTTTTTAATTTCTGTTTTTATATTCTTTTTCTTTTTCTATGAGAAAATTTTAAGAAGTAAAGACAAGTATAAAAATTGTTGATAAAAATACACAATTTTTCATAAAAATAAAATAAAAAATTATCACATTAGTACTGCAGTAAATATATTTTAGAAAAATATATAGTGTTGTCTGTTGGGGAAAATAATTGGGGAATCAAAGTAAATCAAACCAAACCGAAAGCCCGTGTTTACACGGTTTCCTTAAATCGAATTCGCCGCCTCACCGGAGTGTAAGAGGTTTTTGATCGATGTTCGATTCCCAGGATACAATCGGTTGTCGGTTCACGCTGCACTACGTTAACCGTCTACGAACTAGTTGTGTCTATCTCTCAAAGAATTTTAGCAAAGGAAGGAAAAAAAAATAAAAACCACAGCTTGCCGGAAACGAAAAAGAGGAAGCTGTTTTTTTTTTCCCTTTGTTGTGTTTGTTGTTTGAATCACTTGTTTTTGTTCCAACCAAGAGATCCTCTATTTATACACATAGATGAGGAGTGTGGTCATTAAGACATTGAAGACTGATTTCAAAAATTGAAGAGAGGTTCTGAAACTGAAGAGAGGAAATGCTAGGAACAGCTGAAACGTTTTTCATTCAATTCTAAAGAGGAAATGCTAGGAACGACTGAAACTTTTTTCATTATGTTTTCATTCAATATTTTCCAACAATCCCCTACATGAATAAAAATTTAGAAAACAAAGACTCAAAAGAGCAAGAGAGAGTATAACGAATCAATCATGCATAGGATATGTAGTATTTAGCTTTGAACCTTCCCTCGTGAATATCTATTGAGTATTACTAGCAAACCAGTGGATCTGATGCCTTGAACTGTTTCGCCATTTGTGTAAATCAAGACAATAGACCTCACA
>CAIGRF010218223.1:24315-36754 GCA_903798235.1 Fraxinus ornus
TAAATTTTTGGATGCAAAATTACATGGGGTATGATTTTTTTTGGACGTAAATTTTCGAGTGTAAAATTTTTCTCAACTTCTTTGCAAGTTCGATTGTGCCCCCTAACTTTTTTGGTCTGCATCCGCCCCTGGACATGCAGACCAAAAGAAGTGCATCTACAAATTCTATCCTAAACAACTGCCGCACATTTTAAACATATGTATTATATTAATTTGAGCATACAGTATACAACAATTTCTAATTGAGGTTATAGCTATAAAATTCTTCTTATTTCAACAACTAAGAAAGTGTATATCTGTGTATACATGCATTGTAACCTCCGCCTCCGCCTCCCTCATCCCCTACCTCTATCCACAGGGACACAATGGTCAACCACCATTGCCACTGCAACAAACACACCCTTACCAAAACTCTTTTTTAAGGAATACTAATTATTATTTGGGTGAGTTCTCATAGTAAAGTGGTTGACGGTAATGATTGCAGTGGTGTAGGAAGGCCTCATGGATTCATTGTGTGTGCATAGAGAATCCCATAATAGAGAAAGAGTCAGTGGCTCGAACCTTTTTTTTTTTTTCTAAATTATAAGCCTGGAAAGATGTTACGGGATATAACTCTACCCCTCAACGTTAATGAACAAAACTAGGGCAGAATACTAATTCACCCATGAAGCAGGCAAGTTAACATACACGTATGTATGGCAACTACAACAATATGTTAACATACCCATGTGTGTGAGACATACACATTGCTCAATTTGGTGCAGAAGAAGTTTATTAATCTAGGGTGTGTTTGAGCCACATTATTTTTGAATAATGTATTTTAGAATAGTAGATTGATGGAGAATGTGTGATTGAAAAAGAAGAAAAAGTTATTGATGTCATGAAAAATATTATTTTATTAAAGAATATATGGTTGAAAATGAGTAGAAGAATGAAAATGAGATTTTTAATATGGCTCAAACATGGGGCTAACGTCACTATTTTAACATCCATGCAAAAATGACTGTTCTACATTATCTACTTGCTAGACCAAGAACAGGAAAAAGAACCCATCATTCGGGAACTAAACACTTAACTATCCTAGTCAGCTGGACAGAACCCGTCTTGCCAAAGACCTCCATCAAATTCATTGCAATTGAATAATACAGGATTTAGTGCATCTAAGGAAAAATGATTATTCTGTAGTACCATGGCAGCAGCGGAGCAGTAAAAGATTGAAGAGCCAGATGAGTAGCAAGGAAAAGAAGAAGACAAAAATCAACGGACTATTATTCATTAAAATACTTCACTTCAGATAAACTGTTGACTTTAAAGTGGAACTGTTAAATTCGAAGGGTTAATATTGGCAGTTTAATCCAATATATTAAGAGTTCTGTTACTTCCTTTTTAGAGCACACTGGATTGGGTTCAGATAGAACAAACTAGAAAATTACAGCATTGCATCTGAAGATGGAAAAGCTAGCTGAAAGTAAAAGAAGCAATGCATTTATCATAAAAATCAGAGTTCATATTACCTTCAGTCTTCTGCAACTTATTGTTATAGTATCTATAGTTGAAAACAACATTTCCCGTCCTCAACCTATACATACAACCAATTAGTGAATTCCTCAAAATAATGCAGAAAGTTAAAAACTTCAGTACAAATACCATAAGCAATGAGGTGAGAATACATAATGAAGATTCCTCAAATAATTTATTGAAGGAAAGAAAAGAAAAGGATTTAGGGCTTGTTTGAGCCCCAATTTTTGTACAAAATGCATTTTGGAATAGTAGATTGATGGAGAATGTGTAGTTAAAAAATAAGGAAAAATTTTGAATTTTTGTGTAATATTATTTTATTGAAGAATGTGTGACCGAAAAGAAGAGAGAAAAATGTATTTTGAAAAAAATGAGGATCAAACAAGGGCTTTAATAAGAAGAATGCTACTGGATATCCAAATCAAAGCCATTTTTCCTTTTGGATGTCCAAGATTATGTCCACTTCTTTTGTCAGATTTCATTTCCCAGATTACTATTAGCAAAGTAACATCATGATTATCAACCTGAAAGACAGTCCCATTAGGAGTATTTTCTACATATTACTTAGTTAATGTCTACCCACATAAACTACATGGCATGCATAAAGGTACTAAACACTGAGATTCTCACATACAATTCGTGCCAAGCTAAACTAGGACATTTGAAAAGCAACTGCTCCCTCAGGGCCACTAAGGTGAGTACTCGGCCGTAAATTTTAGGGACCCGTGGGATTAGTCGAGGTGCGCGTAAGCTAGCCCGGACATCCATGGTCATAAAAAAAAAAGGAACTGCTCACTGCATAAATTTCTTAATAATCACTATAAGATGAATTTTCATTGATGATGACTGATACTAAAGGAAAGTGCATAGAATCTTCTTCTCTCTTTTTCTACACTTGTGAACCCCAATCTTCATGAGGCGAGTTACCGTCTATAATCACAACAATGGCACGTGACTAACAAACATTAATGCCACTTTTGGTTCACTGTCACTGCTCTAGGTAGTATTAGCACAAAATTATATCGGATCAACTTAATCTGGTATTTGGCAAAAAAAAAATTCACCATTTCAGAGTCCAATACATCATGCAAAGTCCACAATCTTATCCAACATTTGGTAATAAGGTAAACTCATCTGAATGGTGATGTTAGTTATATGCTAATGAGGGTCTTCTTTTAGAAATGAATTCAACCACAGTGATCTCTCGATCAAACAAATTGTAAAAATGTATTGAATGAAGATGAAAATCCACTACATGCACACAATTTTCATATTCACAGTTATGCTATCTGCAAATCAAATACAAGTTGAAACTATTTTCAGGATTATGGGCCTTAACTGAAGTTTATCCAATGCAATCCAAAAACCAGATATAGTTGATGACCACAAAAAATCAGTCATGGAGTTGTGTGGAGATTACTCATTCCCACATTCCTCATCCAACCCAACCCCTTCAATGATCCAAATGTCCCTGAGTCAGCCATGAAAGAGTAATGTGGAGATAACTCATCCTCATGTGACTCATCCAACCCTCTACCCAACCCCTTCCATGATCCAAATATCCCCAAGTTGAAGGTTACATACCCAATTTTAATGCAAGATACTACAGTGCAATCAAAGAGGTAATCAGAGAATAAAAAATCAGAAAAAGAAATGAACAAGAGGCGAAAAATAATTTGCTGTAAGTTGTCCCTTTGATCAGGAATCAGATAATCGTGTTGGGGAATCACATTGAAACAAGCGTAACATTTTTTGCTTTAAAACACTAAAGATAGTAGTGATGATATTATGTAACAGAGGCATTCAGTCCTTGGTAAAACTGATTAAAGGTAATTGGATTGATTGAAAATTAATTATTCCGTAAAAATGGAGAAACTCATTCTCAATACAAGAAGCAAGAAGAGGCAGATTTCATTTTGTGGAGAAAACTGATTGTATAGTACTGAAATAACTTGGAACATAAAATGGATAATTCCATCTGCACAAATTTCCGCAACAAGAAGAGAGTATTATCGTTGAGACTATTCTACGCATGAAAAGGAGACAGTCAATTAAAAGAAAAGCAAGCATAAAAAGGTGAAGCTATAGAATTAACCTAATGATCTGAGGCAATGAAGAGGTAGAAATGTCACTGTACGAAAATGAATCATAAGAAGATCTCTCTTTAGCCCCAACTTCTTCTGCTGCAATGCTCACTTGAAGTCGCTGCAACTTAGCCTTTAGTAAAATAAGATAGAGAAAAGATAACAATCAGTAAAAAAGAAATTTAATGCAGAGTAACCGTCAAAATTATTATTTAAAAGAAAAAATCCCAGGAAAGCAAGCAAAATAAAAGAGGAAAACTACCGGGCCTTCGGCGACATGAGGAATCTGAAATGAAAGGCATTTGTCTTCTCCCAAAAAGCTTGTCTGCAAATGGAAGCCAATGATATAAGAAAACAGGAAAAGCAAACAAAACAGAGTAAATTTGACACAATCTAAAAGTTCTGTTCATCATATAGCCAACATTGCAGATGACTTCAGCATCCATGACGAAATTACTTAAAACTACATTAAAAAGAAAAGGCAATTAATAGTATTAAAACCTGTGTGCACGAGCAAAAAACTGACACTTAGCCCCCGTTTGGTGCACATTATTTTCAAAAGAATGCATTTTTTGGTTGATGTGATGGGAAATATGTGGTTGAAAAAGAAGGAAAAGTTATTGATGTGATGGAAAATATTATTTTATTGGAGAATGTGGTTGAAAATGAGTAGAAGAATGAGAATAAAATTTTTTGGTTGATGTGATGGAGAATATATGATTGAAAAAGAAGGAAAAATTATTGATGTGATGAAAAATATTATTTTATTGGAGAATGTGTGGTTGAAAATGAGTAGAAGAATGAGAATGAAAAAAAAAAAATGTGGCCCAAACAGGGGTTTAATTTCAATGGCTTCTATATACAAATTCATTGGGTATTAACATGCTCTACACATTGCACAAGTACAAAATATTATAAAGTTTTAGCAGTAGGGTGGGGTATGGAGTATCAGGGAGGAAGTGCAATAAGGCTTCTGTGGTATTTCCATCATGAATTGATTTCTCTATGCATGACAGACAATAATCTACCTGTAATTACAAATTTTTAATTGTAAATGAGTACTATTATGCAAGATTCCACTAACATGAACAACATGAAGAAAACAATAGAAAATGAAAATGCTCCAATAAAAAACTAGCAAAAAACGGTGGGGCTTATAAACAAAATAGAAAGAGTTTATTAGTTCAATTGTTCAACCATCTTCCATGTGTACTCAGCCACCAAAACTGAAGACCAGAATATGGACGCAGTGGCATGCAGTTAAGAGAAGTTTTTCAGTTGGTGTACCGTCATGAAGTAGGAGTGCAAGTCAACTGTTGACAGCATCTCAGCTCTCTCCCCCGCACTCAAGTCGGGAGACTTCTCCCATGATAAGTGAAGTAGCTCCATTGGTATCTTGCCCAGGAAGCAGTGTCCTCCGACATTGTCTATTACCATGAAGGGGCTCAGATTAGAGAGGTATCTATGTTTTCACACAAAGAATGACAAAAAGTCCAAAAATTCCAGAAAAGTGGGATCTAGGGAAGAAAAGATGCATCAAGAAGGAGCCATAGTTCATTGTAAACCTTGAGAGGAAACACAGAACAGATGCAGAAGAATAAGCTCATACATATTCCACAGCTTATAATGATGTGAACCCATAAACTCTTCTAATAGAACCATATTTCATTCAAGTAGGAGAAAAGCTTGTATGCAATGAAAAACAACAGTATTGAACAGACACCTACTTGTACTTCGATTTTCAGCCAAAAGAAGCATCCAAGTTATATACAAGTTGGGATGGAATTAATACTCCAACCGCTAAGTCATTATAATCACAAACAAAACAGTGAACTAAAGTATAAATGTAAACCAGACAGATGCCTAGTAGTAGAAGAAAAAATAGAGAGACGCTTTCAAACGCCTAAACACTTTAAATACAGATGTGGAGAGGTGAAGCATTTTCCTTGTGCATACATGTACCAATGGTTTTGAAAACTATTTAGGGGTTACACCTTGAATCCCGCTTCATGTGAGGCCATCATAAAATGCCTTGAAACCCGCATTTTAATGTCATTTTCCATTGCATTTTCGAACATTTAATTATTCACCCTAGTATTTTCATTTATTTCTTTATAAACTAATTTTTTTTACTTGTTCTTTCGTTTTCTATTTTCTACCTACACCGAAGGAAAATAGGAAGGATATTAAACCATTGAAATTGGAGGATGATGACAAGAATCAAAAGAAACTTAAAATGAGGCCAGATTTTAATGATCCCCTTATAGATCATAATGGTAGCAATGATTTAAGAAATTTTGAGTTGTCTCCATTTTTAGTAACAGATTATTCATTTGAGAAACTTATTATTTACTATTTTCTTAATGTATTTTATGTATGTTTGCAAGTTAGAATTTTAACTTGTTAATTTGTTTTATAGTGGATTTTTTTTTTAAGGGTGTATGGTATATTAAGCTTATTTTTGTATTTTGATATTCTTCTATTGTTCTATCTTGAGGTTTAAACCTCACATCAAGGAGACAGATTAACTTAGTACCCAATTAAGCCTTTTTAAACACAGACATAACTCAAAGCAACCGAACAAAACCTTATCCAGTACTTATTTGAGATCAAGGATCTATTCCAGTCTACTCTATCAACAGTAATCTCCAGGTAGACAGAAAAAGTATGATCAACTATCCACCTCAACATCTGAGCATGCCACCCATAACATCATGAGAAACTTAATAAAAATTTTGAAGGATTGCTATAGCCAAGATTTTATCCCAGCGATTCCCATTTAAACCACAAAATAAGGCTCTCTAAATATTTGTTAAAAAGAAAACATAGCCCTCCCCCTACTGAAAACAAACACATACTGGGAATGCTACCTCAGCATTTCATAAAGCAGGTAACTGGGAAGGTCAATTTCTAAGCAGAAAAGGCATACTAGAAGCCCAGCTTCTCTTGCAAATTAGCTGAAGTACACATTATGTAAAGAAAAAACACGAGAAAAGACGTTTACCAATTGATGCATAACTTACCTGGCAATGATGACATGTCCATCTGGTCCTTGAAAAATTCGGCTGCAAAGAAGACAGGAAGCATGAAAAGTTATGATGTCGGTATGCCTAGAAGCTTGTACAAATTAATAAGAAAATACATAGGGCATACTGCAGCTGACAAACAAGATGGAAAGAGAGCCAGGCTTGACTTCTGCTGATAGCTTATTAATCTCAGGGAGAATAAATGTTCCTTGATCTTGATTTGCCCCTTGAGCTCCAGTGGAGGTCGTTAATATACACGCTCGATTAAAACGATAAACTTCAGAGAGCTGAATCAAAACAGAGTCAGAGGCCCAAACATAAAAGCCAATTGAAAGGAAAAAAAGGAACCTTGCATTGAGATAAAGTGAGGTCGTATACAACCTCAGCAACTGCTGGGCAATAAACTGGCCTTGCTAACAATATACACAGGGGAAAAAGGCTTTGAACTTGAAATCCATCATTTACAGTTGTGGGTAGAGAAATTGTAACTTTTATCCTACGAATAAAGAAGAAAAGGAAGATTAACTCAGTTGTGTTCCATGATAGTACATAACACATCTCCAGGCAAAATATGCATTTCTAAGTCTGAACAAACATCAAAACACCGCAAGACAGTGTTACATGGAAAAGTTAAATATAAATAAAAATTAATCGCTGAAGGAAATAAATGAGAAAGAGTGGGTTATAGAGATGCAGCAGTTGGACAAAGACCGCTAGTATCCAGTGTAGCTAATGGTGTACATGAATTTTATTTTTATTCTACAGATTTTTTCAAGTATCTGTGCATTTTTATGTTTTTGTACTACTTTCCCACTAAATATTACCACTTTGAGAAAATTTGCCACATTATGACATCTAATAATATACAAATACTCATGAATTCAACAGGCCCTGTGATATTGTATACCATCAAGTCACAAACAAACCTTTATACTCAAGCTTTTTAACAGAGTTCTCAAGACTTTTACCTGAGAACTTCTCTATGCACTTTTGCATAAATAGAAAATAAAGGAAGAGTAAACATCCTCAAGATATCAAACTTGATGGACATACACATAAACGGATGCTGTCACATAAAAAAAAAAATGAAAAAAAGAAGAAGAAAGAAACAAGAGTTGCGGAACACCATATGATTTTTTCGTGCCTTTCTGAAAACGTGTAAATCATTTCATGAAGAATGTTCCAGCACAGTCACCAAAACTAAAAAAAATTGAAAGAACAGAAAAAGGTTCACCACCCCTCTTATGAGATTGAAAGTTACATTACAAGGTGCACTGCTGCACAAGATATTTTATCATTACATCATATATCCAGCAAATCCTGACAATCTAACACTTCAGAAGCAAAAATAAAAATAAAAAATAAAGACGCGGTAACTACTAATGTTTACCTTTTTTTGTGCTTTGCTTGTATTTTGTACCGCAAAGATCTTTGTAGAAAGGATGGCTACAGAAAAACCTGCCTTCAGTTAGACAAGCTACATATAAAGTAAACGGAACAAAAAAACTATAACTGGAAAGATGGTGACAAACTTAAAATGGTATTATTACAATGATGATAAATCTACAGTATTATGTATCCGTTATCATTGTTATTTAGAACACGATGATCACATATAATAGAGCAATAAAAAAAAATACTCTGAATTATATTGGCATGATTAACAATAATAACACTGAACTATATTGGCATGATTAACAACAATAACATTGAAAATAGATGCTCATAACCTGCACTCCTGAGCACATAAGTGGACAATAGGCATGTTCTGATAATGGTTTAGAAAGAGAAAAATGATTTACCTTGCAACAACCATGAATAAGAAAAGAGGAAGAACAGAAGTAGACAGTGAAGAACATTACATTTCTAACTGCACGGCGCTGAAGAATATTGTATAGCTCAACTGGTTTGCAATATATTGATAGGCTCTCCTCAGCTGCAATTTGCTCTTCCAGAGACAAATGCGCACAGGTGTCCTCACGGCACATGTGATCTGCAGTTCTGGAGTAACTGCAATTGCAAACGCTATTCCTGTTCCATGAATAGATTATATTGATGATTTCTCTCCATCTCAACCATATATATATCAATCAAGATTGAGGATAGCTAATTCATGAGTATAAACCAGTGAATGTCTCCAATTTGGCAAATTACTAAGCAAAACCATAATGAACTCTTGATTCAGTATTTGAGGAATGTGAATTAGATTTAGGGCCCATTTGATTCTCATTATTGTAGAATGAGAATGACAAATATAATCGTTATTGGAGCTACCATAAGAGATAGAAAATCTGAATATAAATGTTGATGTGATGGATAACGATCATACATATTTTTCATTTTTAAGGATGAGAAATGAGTAACAAACAGAGGCTTAGGAGGCTGCAAACACATTTTCGTCAGTAAAGCACATATAATTCTTTATTTTACGACAGGCCTTTGATTTGTTATTAGCAGCATCGTTACTTAGGTATGGTGTGAAGTTTAAACATCTACGAGCCTTTCAATATAGATCTCTTTCATGAAAGATTGAAATTCATTTTTACATAATAATATATAAACATTTTTAATTTTCGTTGGTCTCTCTCTTTCTATTCATATGTATATACATAAAAACATACATAAACAATCATTGATTTTTGGATCTAGGCAGCTGTGAAATCGGAACTAAGGCACTTTTAAGACGACATCTCTCGTGTAAATTTACAAATACCTATTGTTTTTTTCCATTTTGCATCCTAGGTTTGACATGACATCTGAAATAAGGACTTTCTAAAGAACATGTTAATACACGCCATCACTTCAGTTCTTGATCCACACTCCATGTGAACTCTATAGGATCATAACTGGGACTGAAAATATGATCAGATGAAATAAAAGAAAGGAAAATAACAACTACACGAATCAAGAAGATGGAGTAGCCACTTCAAGTGTTTGTCCATCATGTGTGCGCGTGTAAATTTTAGCGGATTTTACGAAGTAAATGTACCTCATTTGGAAGAAAACTTACGCAGTTTCACGGACAAGAGGTACGCCGGGCATCCTCTTTATATGGTGTTCATAGCCTACCAACTTCTTTAATTCTGAAACATACGCCGCCAGTCAAAACCCTAGCTATAGATGAGAGATAAAAGGCAAGTAATTTCCCGTTATATATATTGAGAAAATAAAATGTAAAGTTACACTTCATAAGCAAAAGTAATTAAAAAACAGTTCTCGATGGGCAACAATTAAATATAGAGCTATGCTCGGGGTACATTGGGCCGGCACACCCTCCAATAAGGGGGTGCCACTTGTGCATTATGGATGCCATTATGGCATCCATAATGTACAAGTAGTATAATCCTTAAATATACCATGTCAATGTTATCATTTTCCTGTAGATAAAAATTATGGTATTACCCAGTAAAAAGTAAGAAAATTATAATTATTAAGCAATTAATTGCTTTTAATACATATTAATAAGATAAGCTCGGCCCACATAAACCTTCACATTTGGATACTGAGACATACTTCTTTGTTTTCTTTCAGAATTTTCTCAGCAATTAAAATGAAACAAAAAAAATAACATAGCTTATGTTGTACAGCATTTACACGCATTATCGCATATAGATGTGTACCGGTGTGTGTATATCACTTATGCACCCTCCCTATACACATCAGTTTTAAGAGTGTGTTCAACCTAACATGGTTGTAACATTGGTGTTAGAGCATAAGCCCTTCTAAGGACAATCCTCATTGCAAACAACTCTTCAACTATTTTTATTAGAACACCGATTCTGTGAAATCAACCAATAATATGAGCGTCGTGGAAAATGTTTCTAATAGAAGGGGCAGATGTAGTAGCTTAATTGTGTCCCGCATTACTAAATTACTAAATTAATAAATTAAAGTTTAAACCAAATGACCACCTACCTTCCCCTTGTAATCCAGTTCTAAGGGTGGGGGTTCTAGATTGAAATCATATTGATGTGAAATGCATAATTACGTGGATCTATAATTTATAGCTGAAGTAATAAAAACAACAAATTAAAAGCAAATAGACATAGAAACCAAAAAAAAAAAAAACAAGAATGACCTAGGGCGATTATCAAAGCCCTAATTCTGTCTTGTAGAAGGGCTATAAGAACATTAAAGCTTCAATTTTCAACAAGATTCTTGTGTTTTTTCATCTGCGTTTAGCACTTTAGATGCACTTAAATGTAATTATGTATTTGTATAGATAGACAATTACCAGAAAAATTACCGGGCTGACCTGTTTCCTTAGTAAGTGGGAAGCGACTGAGCCACCTTAAGCTGCGGATTGTGGTGGCGTTTTGTCAGTACTCGCCGTCGTGTAACGCCGTTTCGAACGCTCCTGTAGCTATTGGTCCTTTTCTTCTTTTCCCTTTTATCGTTATTTATTTATTAATTTATTTTGCAGAAAAAGAAATCGATAATTTCACTAATGGCCACTGAACTTTTTTTGTATCATGTTGAAAACTGAACTTTGATTTATTTCAGAAGCATCACTAAATTTTTAAAAATATTTCCTTCAAACCATTGATTAAGTTTGAAGCCCATTTTTTAAGTAAATATTCTACATTTCTATCCTAACTCGTAAGATTTAACTAAAAACCCTAACGGTTTAATGACTGTTACATGAACATGTAAAATTTTCAATTAAAAAATAGACGATAAACTAAATTTTGGTCCAAGTAAAACATTTGTAAGGTTCAATAATGATTGTGAAACAAATTATAGTTTAGGGTGTGTTCAGTATTGTTTAAAATTCAATTAAAATTGAAAATATAGTCGTTATTGTATACTGAACACGCCCTTAATGGAAAGGCGACATTGAGTACGAAGTTCAGTGATGATAGGTAAAATAAACACAATAAGAAATTGGCATTAGGGTGAGACCGATGAATGGACAAAAGTTAAGTAAAGCAGATGAAAATTGAATTGGAGTTCGGTTCTAGTCTACTTGAGTTTTAAACAGTTTTTTATACTAGAACTTAAAACTAGTTGGTTCGGTTTTTTTCAATTCTAGTACTTGAAATTGAACTCAAAGCAAACTGAATCTTTTAACGTGTCATTTCAGTCATTTATGAAATTTTGGTCTATGTTTAACACAAATTCTCTCATTTTTTTTTTAAGAAAACAAATTCTCTGATTATTATTATTGACCCGAACTGACCAGATTCATATGATCTGATTCTATAATTACATTTGAAACCAATAGTTCCATTCATAATATCTTTTATTAATTCTCAATTTGATTAAATTCTCTTTGAAACTAGACCATGCCCACTCCTACTAAAGGCCACTGAAACATTGACGAAACTCTTTATTCAAAATCTCTCTAATAATTTGAGAAAATAACCGGAATGCCCCTTAGGAGTTAGCTACTACTATAGATAGATCCCTCTCTTTACAAAAAATACAAAAAACTGTCCCTAAAGTTTGTTTCCTACCGTGTATTTTCCCAAAGTCAAAAACATCTCTGTGTTTTCAACTTTACGCTTTCACTTACTATACCTGAGATTGTTTTTAAATGATATAGTTAATTAGTTATATAAATCACATATATTCCTTTCTTTTTTCTTCTTTCATAATATTTCCGTCCACTTATTTATTATTTCGATCAGAGTTATGATTTTCGTGTTGTTAAAAAAAAAAAAATTGTTTCTCAGTCAAAATGTTCCATTTTTATACTGTTATTGAAAAATATTTGAACCAAAATTTATTTCAATTAAACAAAGAGATTTTTCATACTTTCATAACATAACACGCTCTATTACAATATTTTTTTTTAAATTTAATTTAACT
>CAIGRF010218223.1:39864-59571 GCA_903798235.1 Fraxinus ornus
TGTTTGATCCACATTATTTTTTTCATTTTTATTCTTCTACTTATTTTCAACCACACATTCTTCAATAAAATAATATTTTCCGTCACATCAATAACTTTTCCTTCTTTTTCAACCACATATTTCACATCACATCAACCAAAAAAATACATTCTTTTGGAAATAATGTGCACCAAACGGGGGCTAAATAAGGAATAGGTTGAGAGCTAAATACTAAGAGCAAGAGTACTTTTAAGAGTGCATTGTGATATATATTGATGTTTAAATTGTCGTTCAAAAATCAATAAAAAAAAGTGTGTGGAACAAAAAGTAGAATTGAGGGCCAAAACTTTGGCCTATGTGAACATAGGCCATGGAGGCATGTGGTCGCATGTTGGCTTGCAGGGCTTGTATGCCCTATCATTGAACAACCTATGCGACCGCATAGGTTTGTTCTATGCGGCCACATAGAGTTAAAAACTTCTTGTTGGCTAATTTTTTAAATTGAGATTTGGTGTCTTTTTTGATGGAAAATTGTCACTCTTCATCATGTTTTGGCACCATTTTATGTAGTATTGATGGAGTTATATAAATATGTGATTAATAATCAATACAAATACATACAAATTACTAGAGATCAAATTCTATTTGACAAGAAAGATCAAAACCTCTTTTCTTTCATATTCAAAATTATGTTTTGTATTCTTAAGTTTTGAAAGAATTTCTTTAGTATTTAAGTGTTTATTCCTTTTCAATGTTGATAAATCTTGCAAACTATTTGCCAAGAGTCCCTTTAAGCGTCAAATTCAATACAAGAGGAAGTAAATATAATTTGAGGACAACAATTACATGTTTAAGACTTCATCTTTTATTCCGATTTTCTTGTTGTTTGTTGTTTGTTTCTTCTCCATGCCCTTTGTGTGGAGACATCTTTCTACAACATTTGAGACTTTATATTTTAATGATATTATGCTTTATTAAACCAATTTTATTTTTGCTCCAACCTTGCACATACACTTACCAATTAAACCAAAAAAAAAAAAAAAAAACACTACTCACACCTAGTAAATCTCTCTAGTATGATTATATATATATATATTACTATGGATGTGATGTGGTTGATATTTAAAGGGAAACTTAAAGATTTGAGTCAAGTAAAGGCAACTATTAACATCATCTTCTGTTGAATTTTTAAAGTAGCTTTTCTTACTTAATTAGCATGACAAAATACCTGATTTTAATTGAAATTTATTTAGTATTTTAAAAATAAATCTTTTTTTTTTCGTATTCATTGAATTTGAAAAAATGATTTAGAGACCCAATTTTCGTTATTACAATATAAAGATTGCTAAATAGAAAGTAAAAAAGTTTACCTGGATTGCTTAGAATATATACATAATACAAATAATATAAGGAAATTTTTCCATAATAAGCAAATAAAGAATTAATAACAAGGAAAAGTCAATCTATTCTACACAAAGTATTTTAACCATAAATATAGGATTCCATTACCCAGAGTCAGGCCATGTTCTTCGGCGCCTCTAGATAATATTGAAACTCTTTCTCTCTCAACTTCTCTATCTGTGTATATGTAGAGATTGGCGAACGAATCGACCATGAAGTGCAAAGACAATGGTCATGATTCAAGAACATTCAATGGTTGCCCAAGCATTAGGTTATTTGGGGTACAGATCGATGTTGCAGATGATATTGTGAAGAAAGATGGAGAATCTTTTATCAGGAAGAGCAAAAGTTTGGGGAATTTAGAAGCATGCAACACAGAAAATACTCAGGTCGAGGCCGGATATCTCTCTGATGGATTTATACATCAATCTTCCAGATTCAAAGAAGGCCATACAAGAAAAATAGGTTTTCTCCCTTTCCTTTTTTTTTTTTTTTGTTTAAGATTGTGTTTTCCAAATTTATAATTTTTTTTTTTACAACTTTTCATCACTCGTTTTATAAATTCTTTTATTGGTGTGGGTCTGATGGGGATCTATTCTCTTTGCCTCTCTCTATCTCTCTCTCTTCTTTTTCCTTTCTCAACATTGATTGTGAAACGGCAAACGCTATTTATCTGTAATCCCTTTTCTGTGTTTTGATGTAAAATATTGTGTTTTCTTTTTCCTTGTAATTAGGGAGGCCATGGTCTAAGGAAGAGCACAGATCTTTTCTAGTTGGTTTGGAAAATCTGGGAAAAGGGGACTGGAAAGGAATTGCGAAAAAGTATGTCCCATCAAGGAACTCTTCCCAAATTGCTAGCCATGCACAGAAGTATTTCATCAGGTTATCAGCACCCGAAAAGAAAAAGCGATCGAGTGTTTTCGACATTCCTCTCAATGAAAAGGTAAATTTATCATATTTGAACTCATCGTTACTGCAAATTTCATTAGAAAAGAGAGTTTGTGACTGATGACCTCAATTTTCCCGAGAAAAGATAGTTTGTTATCATTGTTGCTTCATCATGTTGTATGATTAATAGTGAATGAATTTTGTAAATTCCCAGAATGCATCAGCAACTCTTGGTTCACCCTCCAAAAAGGATTTTGAAAATTCACAGCATGTAAGTTCATCCTCTTAACTGTTTTATAAAAGATTTGAACAAATTTTTCTTTCAAATATTGAAGTATTTATTCAAAAAATTCAATATACTTTTACAATTATTTAGGCTAGTAGCGCATGTGCCGCCTTGAAGAACTCGGGTGCATTCAAAGGACAGGTCAGCTTGCAACATCCTACAACATCATCTGAGAAACCACCTCTTTCACCAATGCCTAAACTACATGGAATTACCGACTTTAATCATGTGGCACCATTCATGGTAAGTGAAAATTTGGTTGCTGTAGAACACATTTAGTTCGACTATATTTTAACTAATGTCATCGATGCATATTGGAACAATCAATCATCACTCAAATTCTTTTATGGCATCGTTATTGACTAAAGGAAACCAAGATAAATTCCTGACTATTATGCTGTTTAGTCCCAACTAGCACAGTCTTTGATATTTCGACCTTTGATTTTAACTGATTATTTATAGCACCTTTTGCATCATACAGGCTGAAGTCTCATGCACTAACCAGAGCTTTCTGGAACAGAAAACAACACCAATTATTTCTTGGCTTCCATTTGTGAATTACCCAAATCAGAATCATGTTTTTCTGCCTATTTTCAATCCAACATTCGCTACGTGCGCACCTTTCAAGCCTCGGCCGCCGGGTTCTACGTTAAGAGGGCCAACTCATCAGGGAGAATCATCTCAAGACAGGACCTTCAACTGGAGTTACAAAATATAATATCCTGAATCTCAGCACTGGAAAGCTGGAATAGAGAAGAGACAGATGTGTTGTATGCTTTGGGAAATCGTGTTTTGATTTGTACTTACCTCAGTGATATATATCAAATCTACTTGGTGATGCAGACTAGGACAACGTCTTACACATAAAAGATAGACTTTTAATTTTCATTTTTGTGTATCTCAAATTATAGATAACTTTCTTTGTCGAGGATATAGTTGATTTTTTAATTTCCTAATATATTCCCATTTAATGTGCCTTGTTATCAACAAAACTGAATTACTCATATTTAAACCATTAATTAATGCAGGGTTATATTAGAAAAAATGTGAGAAAAAATTATATTTCCGATTATATTAATTACATTTTCTGAAAATGAAAACAGGGAGTATCATATAGATAATATTGATTGTTAGTTTCTTGTTAATTAGACTAATCTTGATTTTAAGATATCAAATGTCATTAAATGCAAAGCATAACCTATACATCAACCGCCAACACACTAAACACCTTAGGAACAAAAAAATGGCGTGTTTCACTACTTGAGTTTTACTAAGTCCATGTTTGTTTGACATTAACTTCAAAGAAGAATTGAGTTTTTTTTACCCTTTTTTTTTTTTTCAAAATGTGGGCTCCATCATCACACAACATGGTCAAAAAAGGTGGCTTAACGGTCAGAATTTTTCTAAAATCTAGAAAATAATGCCTAACAAACAAGGGCTAAACCAATTTTTCTATTGAATCGAGAACATGGGATTTCCAAACAGTTAGGTTAGGTTTTTCCCTGGGTTTTACTCATTCAATTGGCTTTAAACTCAATTGAACAATTTTTGCGGCAAGTGAATGTTACTCTTTTCTAGATTGGTTCACACATATTACCAATCACTAAGCAAGTGACTTGATTCGCATTTTAACTAGATGAAATTTACATAATTTTACTCTTTTCTCGATAGATTAACTCGTGTATTACCAATGCTAACCATGTGAATTTCATTCAATTTTGATTAGTTGAGTTTTACTCTTTTATAGAAAGGTTCATGCGCGTATTACCAATCACTAAGAAAGTGAGTTTTCATTAGTGTTATGGTAGTTGAAATTTATGAAATTTTACTCTTTTCCAGATTTATGAAATATGATTTAAGTCAAAATCATATTCAAGATTGTCATACCAGACCTCCCTTGTGTGAATTCTATCTCTTGTAGGCCAAACAATCATGTTTTCGATGAAATCAGCACCAAACAATCAAGTCACAATTGTCGTACAATAAGAGATTTGTCTTTTTCATTGATTCAAGATAAACCGAAATTTAGTACAAATTATAATTAGCAATTTTCAAATTTGTAAGTGACAATTTCCTTAATCAAAATCATTGTCCTAGTTGAATTGTATTAAAAGTTTATCGAGTTGTAATCAAAATCAAAATAGGATTTATTGAACCCTAATAATAGTAAAGATAGTTTGGGATTGATAGTATAATCCTTAGATCTTGGAGGAGTCAAAGATATCCAAGAAGATCAAGTATATATGATCAATAGAATGCAATTAGAAGTCAAACGACTGAAGTGTTGCACATGTTTTGCTCCGAATTCTTATTCACAAGTTTGCGATGCCTTTTTCACGTAGAAAACATTCGAACTTGAAAAATGTTATTTCTAGAAAAATTGTAACCATTTTAGTTACCTTTCCAACGCACTTTGAATCGTTTCAATCGGGCATCGAAGAGAAAGTTATAACAAAAATATTGACTGCTACTCAAATGTGGTTATCCGAGAACCAATGAAATTCGATTTTCAAGCTAATTTTGAGTTTCTTTTCATCCCAAACACTACCATTATAAATATACAGCCTTTGAGACGTCTAAAAGTGTGATTGAACAATATTTTGATTATAAAGATCATTCTTTGAAGATCCAAACATTATTCAACCCATTTATTGGTCCAATTAGTAGAGCCTTGTTGTCGGTTAAGATTTTGTTATTTGAAATCCATATACAGAGTTCAATATCTCTTCTCTCAGCCTACAGATCAAAGTACAGAAAGATCTTTGATCAAACACCAAAACAAAATCTAATCTTCGCCAGTTGGCTTTTAGAGTAGTGGAGTTTTGGGAAGAGGTGCTTGGAGTTCTGGAACTCAAGAATGAGGTTCATTCTTGTTGATCCACGTGGATAGAAAAATAACTCGGAGTTTTGGGAAGTACGGGAGTTCACAACCAAAGGAGTTCATTGGTGATTTACAAGTTAGGTGCTAGAGTCAACTATAGTTTAGCGGTGTCTAAACTAATTGTAAGTTAACTTTTCTAGTAAATTTTAGTGACTAGTTTACTCGGAGGTTTTTTATCCAATTAGGAATTTTCTTCCGCGATCATGTTTGGTGTTATTTACTTTTTATTACTTTTGATCTGAATGTTTATGAATTATGATCATTTAAACGTAGGAATTAATTAAATTAATTATCACTCACAAATTCTTTTATGGCTTGTTTGGTGACAATAAGAAAAGAAGTTCAATATTGGCTAGTAAACTGCTCGAACCATATCGATACCAGACACGTACTTGGACAATTACTTTAATGAATGCTAGAGAGACGTCTGTTTATCACTCGCCTAAATTCTGTCATATTTAGGCTACAAGTTTGGGTTCAAATTCTTATTCAGTTTTAAATAAAGATTCTGCTAATCTCTGTAGCAGGGTTCGCAGCCGATGTAGCAAAGAAAGACGGCCAAAATCATGGTACCATGCTAGGGAGAAAAAGAAAATCTTGATTAGTTTTGAAACTTTCGAGATTTCATCGTCAAATCAAATCACTGTTTGCCACCCTAGATTCCATCTTCTCGTCTCTTTTCTTTTTCCTGAAAAAAACGGTGGCAAATACGGAGTCGTTACCTCGTGCTCATTCTATATTTTCTCACGATAGTAAGCCTTTCCCAACCAAAAACTAAAACCGTTCTTTTTTTGCCAGCAGATGAAATCCCAATTCTTGACCGCCATTTAGATTAGCGGACAAAAAGTACAACCATCCAATAGAAAAAATAAATCATTTATTGAAAGCTTAACGAAATTTTAATCCAAACACAAACCACCATAACACACTATTCTTTTCAAATGCCCCATATGAAACCAGATTAAACTGAAAACTTGACATTAGTGGACAGAACTAGGGAAATAATAGCAAAGTAGAAAACAAACATAACTAGTAGCAATAAATCCTTCTTAATTTGTACAGGTGACTTGAAACCAAATGGATTTGAAAGAATCGAACTAATATAATAAGTCTTCCACAATTAGAAGGATAGGTGAGTTCGTGATCTCTCAACTCAATGTGAGATCACTAAGAAGAGCAGCAACCACTCTTCTGACCAACAGGTTGTCCGCGAATTTGCACAGTTGGTGGCTTTGCATTGCTTGATGCAGGCTGACTTGCCATCCTGCAATTATTGGGAAAGAATGATATGTCAAAAATAATATGTTTAAAAAGAGATACAGAGCATGTTTTTGCTGATAAGCTTCAAAGTAAGTAAAAGCTGCTTTTTAAGTAATGTTTTGTTTCAAAAGATGTTTGGATACATTACTTCTTATTTTTAAGTAAAAACAGATTCTATTCTAAAAGTAACTCTCACTATCTGTTAAAACATTACGACAAGATAAAATCACACATACACACATAAAAAAGAAGGAATACCTATTCTTAATATCAGCAGCCATTGCCATGAAAGCCTGTTCAACATTAGTGGCATTCTTTGCACTGGTTTCCATGAATGGAATGCCAATTTCATCTGCAAAAGCCTATTTACAATAGCAAAAAGGGCACGATTTCAGTCAATAGTCTCTATGATACAATTATAAATAGGCAAAATCATTAGATTGCTACCTTAGCTGCATCATATGACACAGCTCTGTTATCAGCCAAGTCACACTTATTTCCAACCAGAATTTTGTTTACATTTTCACTGGCATAGCGATCAATTTCGCTTAACCATTGCTTCACATTGTTAAAGCTTTCCTGGTCAGTTACATCGTACACTATCTGCGGAGAATATTCCACATAGCAGTTAAGTAAACATCCCTGAAAACCAAGTCACTACAAGAGTTAAAGATGCTTGGAAGAAACTTACTATAATGCCATGTGCCCCTCGGTAGTAGCTACTAGTTATCGTTCTGAAACGTTCTTGTCCAGCAGTATCCCACTGCAAGTCACAAATAAGATGTGAAAGAAGGCTCGCTTCATTAACTGGGAAGAAAAACAATTATAATATCAGGAAGCAGCACAGCATTCGAGTATTACAATGATTCAAATTTCATAAACAGAAATAGTGCGAGTAGACGAAGATCTTCAACCAACCAGATAACTAGACAAACAAAATCATGACGTACAGTTCATTCATACTGCAGACCCCTACTCAACGCTGATTGAACAAAAGAACCATTTCTTGCTCAAGGATATTAATTACTTCTAAATGGTCATAAATAATAGAATCTTAGTTGGAAAATGAAAAGATTCAATATACAATTTACCAAAGGACACGATTGTGTTAGTTAAAATTAATTTTATTTTCTGGCAGAAATTTATACAATTGCTCGTCATTTTCACTCAGCCTCTTGACCTTTTTCCTTCCTACTACAAAATAAAAAGCTCAAATTGTGCAAGTTGCCTAGGACTGAAAGACCTCAGAATTTTCTTCTAAAAGTTTACGACAAGGGAAAAGAATAACATCAGTTTCCCAGTAGCTCAACACATCTGTGTAAATTGTTCTTGACGTTTGCTTTCGAGTAATTTAGCGTGGACTAGACAATATTATGTAAAATAAAGAACACTTCCATTCTGAAAATTGACCATATCCAATTGTTTTCCCAATCATTGCAAAGGTATCAAATAAATTATCCCCAAAAGGGAACAAAGACATATAAATACATCTAATTTTGTCATTCCAAGTTAAGAGTGAGCTTTATTTAACTCCTTGCCAGTGATACCAGCAATGGTCACAAACAAAACACTCAAGCACTAGCCCACAAGATCAATTCAATCAAGATAAGAGAACAATACAATCTGAAGTTTAATTGTCTTTCCATCTTGCTCCACAGTGCGTATTTTCTGCAAAAAGTAGAAACATGGTCAGAGTGTAAATTGTGCCAACTAAAACCAACCAAAATCAAGTTCAAGAACTCACAAAGTCGACACCAATCGTGCTGATGTAACTTTCAAGGTATGAATCATCCTGGATGATAAAGATTATCAAGGATCTGAATTAGGAAAAATCTTTACTTAAAAAAATAAAATAAAAAGGCAAAAAATCTGGAATTATTGCTATCATATCAGCTCAACGCTTGAGATGTTAATAATGGGAATCACAACAATCTCTGATTACCCAAGGGTGGTATAGTATGCTATGCACCACATTACTGTGTATGGAAATTAGAATAGGAGTCACAAAAAACGGTAAGATTAGTTACTAAAATGTGTGCAATCAATCTGAGAGCTATATCATTTGTTTCAATTCAACAAATTCAACTATCAATAGGAGGAAAAGAATAGCAACCTGCTGATCGATAAAATTCAATTGGGCATTTTCAGTTTGATACAGAATCTACAATAGTAAAAGTAAAGGCCTACATACTAACTTCGCAGGAACAACTAATTAACATCTAAGAGCATTGCAGAATTTATTTAAAAAGTCATATTTATGAAACAGATGAAGACTTACAGCAAATCTCAGGAGAAGACATGACTTGCCAACACCTGAATCTCCAATTAATAGAAGTTTGAACAAATAGTCACTGGAAGATACAAAGTCAAATGTCAAACAAAATATACCATATCATAAAGATTGAAAAAAATGTGTAGGGTTTTTCAAATATAGCTGAAAAGGTGTCAAAACTTCCCACATCAGGCAGACAAGTTTTAACAGATAATATTCCCCAGGAGATTAGGTTTTCATTTTATTCCTTTAGATTAAGTTGTACTGGTTACATCACAGAGAAAGCATAGAGATTAGGATCTGTGAGATATTAACCGATCTGGGTGAATTCAATGAATTAATATTTCATTTTTGTTTATTAATAAGTTTTTAAAAGAAAATTACTTGCTGGTTCAAATGACCCACCTCCCCGAATCACCCAACTTTATTTAACCCAGCTGAAAGTCACAGAAACAATTATAAAATTTGCACATCTTTTGCCCACGGAGGGCATCGAATCTCTAAATTTTGCTTTAAAAATTGAAGCTTTAACTAATTCATCAACCAGTACACGCAAAACTAAAAGAGAAACAGTAAATAATAGCAAAAAATGCAGCTAAAATTCGTGAAATTTTTCGTCAATTTAACAAAACGAACCCCCAAAAACAAATATGCAGTCTTTAAATTCCAATAAAAACAGATTCACGAATATAAAGATAATACATCAAAACCAAAATTAAGCAGCCTCTGTACATTTCGGATTAAAATCGCTGCGGATCTGATCATTTATTAATCTAATATAAAACAATTTTCAATTATATGAAACCCTAGAATATGTCATTTCTTTCTTTTCTTCCATTTTGAATGTTAAGAGAAGAGTGATTTACTATTCGGGATTCATGATTCGACGTGCTGATACAACAGTGAAGAGCCGGAATATTCCCCTTCAGACGGCCGATGTTCTGACCGCTAGATGGAGTCGACGCCGGAGGAGTTGACCAGGTTTAAGCGGAGAATGATAATAAAAGAAATTTGTTTTTCTGATGAAATAACAAAACGTAAGATGAGAAATCCCAATTTTTGACGCTTTATTTTGGCCGACAGTGGAGGGGTGGGAGGAGTTTGACGAAAGGGCCCCTGATATTTTCTCAAATTACATTGGCCACCCAATTCTTTTTTGGGTTTTGTAGCATTGAAGCTTTGATTTTGGTTTGAATATTTAGCCCTAGACCAATCTATCTTTTATGATATTGGTGTGATGGTGATGAATTAGTTTGTCCCAAATCATGCAAATGCACTGCATTAGTTTATGTCGTTACTGATGACGAAGATAACTAGACAGAAAATTTCGAACAATATGATTGATTACTAGGTCAATCACGAATTGGAAACACGTACTTATAGTAGCAACAATGATAGCATCTTTTATGCTTTTACATCATTGACAACATGTTATTGGATTAGGGGACGTTGTGCCCTTGTTTGAGCCTCATTTTTATCAAAAATCATTTTTTTTCAAAATTTATTTTCAATCACGCATTTTCAATAAAATAATTTTACACATAAATCGAAAAAAAAAATCTTATTTTTCAATTACATATTCTTAAAAAAACACTATTTCAAACTACATTTTTTTCTCAAAGTTGGGGCTCGAACAAGGGCTAATCATAATTATGGTGTATTCTTATAAACTATATGTACGTATTAAAATAATGTATAAATATTGAAAAATAAAATATTACTTCTTATCAAAAAATGTGCTCGGATAACTTGCCTTTTCTTATTTTTAAAATAAAAAAATTCATTTTTGAGAGTAACTCTTAAGATAGTGTCTAAGGTCTGTTTGCACCATTGTTCAGAGTAGTGTTTTTGACAATACTAAGGACAATAATGACTTCAACTACCTTGAATTGAGAAAAATGGGACACCTCAAGCTCATCAAATAAGAAGAGTTCAAGATAAAGGACCATTAAAGATTTAGGCATCAAGTGTGCCACATCCATGAGACTATTATGACAAAGCTGGAATTTCAATGGCTCACAATCTGGTGCAACTGGATCGAACAAATCAAGGTTCCAAATTCATAGCCATTTTTACAAAGGAGAAGATCAACAATGCCAACATTTATACTCTATTTATAGCTACAAGGAATCAGCTAGCTGACACTTTGACTAAGGGTGCAGAGAGTTCATAGTCTCATATTTAGCTCATGTTTGATGCTCATTATTTCATTAAAATGAGTTTTTGTAATATTAGGGCCATATTGAATTTGTAAATCACAGTCCAAGCTCATTCACAAGGCATAACCAAGGGTATTACTGAATTTGTTTGAAAGACCTCAACCCAAACCAAAATAGGGTCATGCACATAAGAGGTCGAAGCTCACAATATGATGAAGCAATTACTGGTATATATATGCCTAGCACATGCGAATGCTCTACTCGACAATCATTTGGGTTTGGATCAACGTGACGAAACAATAGTGTAGTTAGGAATAGCCTACACGTGAACCCTAGAAAATGACTACTTACTAAACTTGTCCTCAATATTTTTCATCTATAAACACGAATGGTGGCCTCCGAACAAGGTGTCGGTGAAATTTCAATAATAATAAGAAAAGGAGTTACAAAATGAATAGGAAGATAACAAAATCGGATGGATTGGGGCGCGGATATCTCACTCTCTTTAAGGAGATTCAAGGCCTCTGAGGTTGGCAAAACCTAAAACACGGTGCAACAGAACTTCTTTATGACTTGTCCTATCCAAGATACAACAGCCCGACTATTTGTCGTATGGTTCAAACAAACTCCACACAAGTATTTAAGTTCAAAGCTCCACTAAAAGAAACACCCTTCTAATGAAAATTTAATATTAAAATGCACCAATATTCCCCCACTCATTTTAATATAAAATAGACAAAAAGATTACCAGGCAAAGATGGACTATTATGCATCATGAAGGTGTGCTCTGCATTGAACCTTCACTTAGTGAAACAGAAACCTTTACTCCGGAGACAATAGTGTACTCGGCATTGAATTATGATTACTTAAGGGAAATAAAAAATTATTGTCTACACATAATAATATAAGCGTTGATATAGCTAGCACTTTACAGCCTTGTGATAATCTCATTTTCATGAGCGTGTTTGAGAATAAGCCCAATTCTGATAGGAAGTAGCCCCACCTCCACACTCACATAGGAGAAATCTGTCAAGAGTGCTCCTATAATGTTTGCACACCACTCATAAGAGCTATGGATCTCATTAAGAGTTTTTTTTAAAAGAAAACTCATCCTCCAAAAACATTACAGGATAAATGCACTCACACCATATGGATGATAATAATAAGATAAATAAATAGATAGTACATTTCTTGCGACCACCATATGATTCGTTTTTCCCATTGAACCCAGTTCTCATGATCTCTAATCTCTGAAGAGGGTATTTTCATACGTGACTCTTGTTTATATGTGCTTCAATCATATTTCCCTCGATGTGCTCTAGACCTTTTCTCTTGACAAGACCTCTGTTAATGGATCTGTAAGATTATTACACGATTTCATGTAATCAACATTTATGAAGCCATTACTTAGAATAAAGCTTTTATACTCTACCAATTGATGCAGTGCTATCACAATGAATTAACACTGATAGAACTGGTTTTTCCTACAATAGAATTTCACATAATAAATCCCTTAACCAATTTGCTTCCTCACTTGTAGATGTCAAAGCTATAAGCTTAGCTTTTTTATAGTTGAGTTAGCAATAATGGTTTGTTTCTTATATTTTCAACATATAGCACCACCATCCAATGTAAAAATATAATCGGTGGTAGAGAGAGCATCTCTTGACCACGTATTTCAATCGGCATTACTGAATCCTTCAAGTACAGCGGGATACTTTTTATAAAACAAGCCATAATTTTTTGTAGCAGATAAATATTTCATTAAATGCTCTATGGCATGCGAATGATCCCTTCGTGACTTGCTAGTAAATCTGCTAAGTATTCCTACTGTATATGCAATATCAGGTCTAATACAATCAGTTGCATAACGCAAGCTTCCAATTATGATAGCATATTCATTTTGATTAATCACGTCATTTTCATTATTCACAGGAAATAAGTGAACACTAGAATCAAAAGGAGCAGTGACATGCTTGCAATCATAATGATTATATTTATTCAAAATTATGTCAAAATAATGCGATTACTCAAGAAAAATGTCATCACCTGTTTTTGTGATTTTCATACCAAAAATGAAATTAGCCTCACCAAAATCTTTCATATCAAAATGGTTACAAAACATGCTTTTTGTCTCATTTATAACATACAAATTTGAACCAAACATCAACAAATCATCCACATGGAGACTAACAATGATATGTGAATTTTCAGAAGATTTGTAATATATGCACTTATCACACTCGTTGGATTTAAAATCATTTTTGATCAGGCAAGAACCAAACTTTTCATGTCACTACTTAGGTGCCTGTTTTAAGCCATATATGGATTTATTCAGCTTACACACATTGCTTTCTTATCCAAGCTCTACAAAGCTTTTGGGTTTATCCATATAAATTTCATCATCTAGATCTCTATTCAAAAAGGCAATTTTTATATGTATATGATAAATTCCAATATTATAAATTACAGCCAGTTCAATCATTGATCTATTGGATGTGACTCTAGTTACCAGAGAAAAATATCAAAAAAATCAAGGTTAGTTTTTGTTTAATTCCTTTTGCAACAAGTCTAACTTTGAATATATCGACGGACGACGGTACCATCTAGTTTATATTTCTTTCCAATGACCCAGTTGCAACCAGTAGTTGTACAATCAGGTGGTAATTCCATTAATTTTCAAATGTTGTTGGAGATTAGAATCTATCTTATCATTTATAGCATCTTTCCAAAATACAGCATCACGTGAAGTAAAAACTTCTTGTAAAGAAAGTGGAGTCTCCTCAATATTGAAAACATAGTAGTGAGGGCCAAAATCTTTTTCAACTCTAGCTCTTTTATTCCTTCCAGGTTCAATTTGAAAATTTTCTTGGTTCGAAAAAAGAGTAGAAGAATTTGGTTGTGATAAAATATTTTTACTTAATTCTTCACCCCCATTATGTTTTGGTTTTGAAAGGAAATTTATCTTCGTAAAAAGTAGCATCACCTTACTCAAAAATAATATTATTTTTAATATCTAAAAATTTGTAGACAGTACAATTTACCGAATATCCAAAAAAAAAAAAAAAAAAAAAAATCTTACAAGAAACTATAAAATGACAATTTCACTAGGGATATATATGTAATTTTAATCTTTTATAAAAAAAAACCTTCAAAATCGGTGAATNCCAATTTTGGTATTTTAGGATCTGTTAACCTTACAAAAGCGAAATAGTCCAAACCTTTAAAAATCCCAAGTTTGGCTTATACCTTTTCCACATCCCAAAATGTGTGATTTTTGTTTTCTTGTAGGGCACCCTATTCAACACATAACATACAATTAAAATTGTTCCACCTCAAAGATTTGAAGAAGCACTTGATGTAGGTAAGTATAGTGGAGTAGTCTCATAAATTATACTCAAAGACTGAACAAAAGAATTAAAGTAATAGAATCGTACTCATATTTTGCCACAGATTTTCCATCCACCATTTGATAATGAAAGAAGCGACTAGCAGCGTATTGTTGATAGAGATCTTGTTTGGATTCTTCTCGATGAAGATGTAGGAGACTTAGAGAAGATTGAGGTAAAATAGGACTTTGCTCTTCCACCGCTTAAAATGAGCTCCTTTAAAACGAAAGGGTTCGTTGAGATCTCCGACGTTTTCAACACGCTTCTCAGGTGCTAACTCCATTTGTTCGAATTCACCTTAAAATTGTAGGTGAAGTTTTAATAATAAAAAATGGAGTTGCAAAATGAATAGTAAGATAACAAAATCGAACGGACTGGGGTACGGATATCTCAATCTCTTTAAAGAGATTCAAGCCATTTGCAGTTGGCAAAGCCTAAAATACGGTGCAATAGAACTTCTCTATGACTTGTCCCTTCTATGATACAAGAGCCCGACTATTTGTCGTATGACTCAAGCAGACTTTGCACAAGTAGTTGAGCTCAAAGCTCTAGTAGAAGAAACATTATTATTTGCTTCTCAAAGAAAATGAGTGATAATGTGTGGAAAAAAGCTAAAAGAATCGTGATTATTGTGGTGGTGATGAATGGCCATGGAATGGTCCTATTAATTTATAGGTAAAATAGGTCACCCAAAATAAAAGGTGTCTAAACACATGAACCCTTTCACCTTCCACTTTTCAAACTTCCAACCTCTTCACTTTTCTAACTCCCAAGACTTTAACCTATTAAAAATATATAATGAATGAATTTTTAATATTAAAATGCACCAACACAAGGTAACTAATTTTTTTTGCGGATTTTTTCAATAGTTGAACAACAAAGTGACTCATGTGTTATGAGCTTCTACTCTTGATTGTTCTGCCGATTCAAGTGGGGTTTTAGATTACTCTTAATGGACGTGTAGGTTGATCTAACACAAAATTTTAAATGAGTCCACATTTTGACCCTTCACCTAATACGGATTCACAATTTTTTTGCGCTTTATTTTTCGTAAGATATTTAAAAACGACAATCTTTGGGAGACCAAAGCAAATGATGTGATTTATTATTTTATCAAATGTGAAAAAAAGAGGGACAGCATGCAAAAAAAAAAAATGGTGGCAGGTCATGGAAATCTATTACAAAATCTGTAACAGCATCACTGGAATTCTATTACAAAATGGAAGCTAAAAAGAAGCAATAAATGGGAATTAATTTATAGTGCTGAAAGGAGAAAATACATAAGCCTCATAATGATCTGATAATGTCTGAAATGGATTTTTTAGTATCTTCTATCTTTGCTGAATCAAAATCCCCCAACTCCATAGGCAATTGACCTGTACCATCACTATCAACCTCCCCTTCAAGTGTCAAGCCTTCGATTTTCGCAGCAATGGCATTTTCTTTCACGGGTACATCAATGTCTGTGGTCCAAAGTAAAAATAATCTATCACAGGTACATTTAACTTCATTATATATTGAAACTGTTGTTTATTCTAACAATTTAAGCTTTTAGAAGAGATATGATATTCATGAGAAAAATTTATCCCTTGGGATGGACTCGCGTGTAGTGAACAAAATAATACCATAAGCCTTAGAAAAGAAATTTAGAGAGCTTTAAATTACCTGGATTAGAAAAGAACCAGAGAATGAATGCACAGAAGAGAAGCACAACAGGTATGATATGAATGGCATTTTCTGCAAACTTGGCGCGAGCCCTCTCCTTCTTAGCTGCCTCAGAGAGTGGTTCATACACAGGCAGCTCACTAGTTTCCAGTGATAGTGCTCTTAGAGCCGGAGATGAACCCTTTGAAGAGCTTGGGGAAGGGGATAAATGGTAATTGTAGCGATCATCTGTAACTCGATTCGTGCTTGCTGATCTATACATTTTTTTTATGAAACGGCTCTAAATTTATTGCGAACAAGGCAGCTTATTTTTTGTTTCCAATGCTATCAAGAATGGGGAAAAAATGGGTGAAAAGAGTGACAAGAAAATTGAAAGAGAGAGAGAGAGAACACTAGTTGATAGCCGAAATCAGTGAAAGATTGTTATGGATGTTGACTGTTCTCGTGTTTGTTGCCAATTCCTTTGTGAAATATGTGGTAGACATTAGGCTTATATGCATCAGCATATGTTTATTTTTGGACTAAATCCAAATGTGTATCATTTCTATAAATAGAAATCTGGATAAAATGTATGATCTGCTTTTTTTAGGGTGGGTTTGACACATGTTGGATTGGTGGAGAAACACCTTTCAACATACCATCAGCTTGCCTAATTAATAATTATAATATAAGATTTTATATTTTTCCTTTTCTCATCTAATCTCATCTAGTGGTTTAATTGTTATTGATGGAATACAAATATTTATTTAAATTTAATCTTTACTAGGTATTATCACATGTAACTTTTTTCTATCAAACTACTTGACACACTAGTGAATTTTTCTAAGTGTCACTTAAATAAATTTAAAGAAGTAAATTTGTAATGTGATAGAACATGCTTGGAGAAATCAAATTCCATATATTCAATGATGAGTTGAAAACAAATTCAAGAACCTATATATATTTCCATAACAAAATACATAATGTATCCTTAACCACAACAAGAACCTATCCCTTTGGGTGCTCTTCATCCACAAGCTCTTTTGCAGTCTCCATTTTCACATTCATCCCCTAACTATGTAAACTAGCAATTGATATTCTTGTCTTTCCATTGTTAAGAGTCGGGTACAACACTTTTGTACCAGCCATTACTTAAAACTTCAAGATAATCCCCAACATTGATTTGTAGGGCACTACGAATTTGCGGAATTAACCTCCACGATCTGTCGCCTGAGTCACGTATTTCGAGGCCGTCGGCCGAGTTTTGGAGGACAATTGTTATGCAGGTATAGTCGGTATGCGGTGGAAGGGCTAATGCAAGTTCCGGGTTTGAGCATCGTGGATAGCAGTTGACACCCATTACTTGCATTCCATCATCAAGTTTTGTGGTCAAGTATGTTGGACCTAGTCCCAGGCTCTCTGTTTTGGCCCCCATGATATCTACAGCCAGTTTTTGCACTGCCACTGCATAGTCTCCCATTTTCTGTCTGTCATAATAACATCCAAAAAGTAATTAATAAAACACACAAACAATGTATGCAACAAAAGTAAAATCTTCCTATACTATATATCGTTTCACCGTGTAACGGTGTAAGCGGGACAAAGCACGTTGTCACGGATTCCCTTTTTATATTACACGCGTGAATACTTGAAAAAAATCCACGTCACGCATAATTTCACAATAATGAAATCAAACTCATGCTAGTTCCCAAAATTGGTTTAAAAAATGATTTATTGTCAACTAGAAACATATTTGTCACTGTCTATGTAACTTTGGTGTCTAAACTTATCATAAATGTATAGATAGTTGATGATCAAAAAGGGACCGGAGACAATGAATTTGAACATAGTTAGATACAGAATACGTCAGATCCAGTGGTTTTAAACAAAAAGTCATTTGGGCAAGTGGCAACTGAAATTCTGGGTTGGCTGTGGTGGCTATTTGTCTGAGTGTGAGCAACTCAAAGAGTAACTATACTCCCTACACAGAATAACGAAACAAGATTTTAATAGTTTATTAAAAACCAATTACCTGTATTCAGATGGATTGTTGGGCCACAAATGTACCCATTCCTTCAAAGGATGTGCATAGTGTTTGAGAAAGACCCTCCAAAATTGAACCTTGTCTAGTCCATATTGTATGATCGTGCCATATCTAACGGGCTTTTAATTTGCACTTCATTAGACATGAATTTAGCCTTCTCTTTAGTTGGCAAGTCGAAAAAACGAGCTGTGGCAGAAATATCTCCATCAAGTATTGGCTGGGATATTACAAGATAATAGAAATATTTAAATTATAAAGAAATCTAAAAACTACCTTGATGAAGGTGAATATCACTTATTTCACACTTGAGAAAATAGATGAAATGGTTCTCCTTTTATAGATGATGAATTCGGATTCGAAACAATTAAAGCATCTTAAATAGTATCTTGATTTGAATCTATTTAATTTTCTATATCTATTAGTTTTGCTTGATAAGACATCTCGTTTCTTGCACTGTATTGCGATAAACGAGAGAATTTATGGGGTTACTAATCACATTTGCAATTGATTGCAAGGGTTCCCCGAAACCCAAAAACTCAACGAAGGAGAGCTCAGTTTGAAAATGGATTCAAGAAAACACTTTAAACTTTTAAACAAAAAGGCCATTCAACATGTAATATATGCTAATCGTGGAAATTTTTTAAGAAGAATTTAAACAAACTTAAAAGAAGCCACTATGTTTACAAGCATTTACAATGTATCTACAACCTTTATTCGGTACGTAGGATTATCACACATCCCTTCCAAGTGGATAACTGGGATGTCCGCAATCTTCATGTTGGGACGAAGCCCATCGAATGGCTGCACTTTATAGCAATCAGGGACATGAGAATACCCCTTCTCTTGAGCAGATTCGCCTATTGGAAAAAAAAAAAAAAAAAAATCTGGAATTCTCATTGTTTTTCTTCATTTCAAATGAAATAGAATAATTCTTCAGGTTCTGTGAAAAATGAAATGAAGAATAATTCTTCAGGTTCTGTGAAAAACCCTGTATTTATAACATGATTGAATGAAATATATGCTATAATGCAAGATGAGAACGAAACACAAAGGTAGTGTTTTGGGGTATTTATAGTTAGTTCTCTGAGACGGTTTAACAAAAGCAAATGCACAAAAGAGACTATATTTTTCAGCATCAATTTTAACCAAATGGGTGGTGACACAAGCAGAAACAATAACTTATGAAGATAAGCCAAAAATAAACTTTTGCGTTTGGACGTTTGAACATATACGTTGATACGACGTCGTACATGTATCTATAGCATGCATTTGAAATCTTGTGCGCTGTTCCGGGTCTAATTTTGACTTGAAGCCACTTGTATGAATGATAAGGAGGGAGGAAGCTGCACACCTTTTTGGTACATGACTGAATATGAACTGATCTCGTGTTTCTTTTAGTTAATCTTCTTGAGATATGTCTGGTAGGAGTTAGGATTCGCTCTCAAATTTGACGTCATTTGGTACGTTTTTAACATATCAACACAACAAATAGATGTTAAACATA
>CAIGRF010218266.1:0-17615 GCA_903798235.1 Fraxinus ornus
ATTTTTATTATTCATTTAACAAACCAATAATAATTGAAAGTAAACACAAAAGTCAAATGCCCAAAAGTATTGAAAAGTGGAAATACAGGAAAACCATAAAGAAAAAGAAGAATTGTAACCAAAATTTATTGATAATCCACAAAATACTGAGAATCACATGTCCAAAATTACAAGTACAATGTAAAACATAATAACCTCCTAATGCTATACATACCTGATGCCCAAATCAGTGCGGTGTGCGGAGAAATTGAGAGGTTTTGAGCGTCTTTTTTTTCCCGTTCTTTGGTCTTCTCGATTCTTTGGAATCTAGACTTTTTGAAGTTTGAAGGAATAATGAGCTACTGAGTTTGAACTGTGAATTTTATTTAAAAAAATGAAAAAATTGGGTCTGAGGTGGAGGCGCACCTAGGCGTCCCTAATAATTAGGCGCGCGCGTGCATTAAACGGTCAACATTATCGTTGACCGCTTAATTTCCGTTTAGACTCAAGGCGAAGCGTTTTCATCGCGTTTCGCGTCTAGGCGACGTCTAGAAACGCTTTTTAGAACAGAGCTTCGTAATAAAGATCAATTACAACATAATAACATAATTTAAGAGCACATAAGTTCCTCAAAGTTGGCCAATAATTGATTTTGGAACTTCTATAAGATGTCATGAAATTACCCATTTAATTCGAACCATCAAATTTTGACATCAAAATTAATCAAATGCTAAAATAAGACTTAACAATGGAAATAAAACAAACATGTGATTAAAATAAACAATGTGTATGAATTGTAACAACCATCAACACGCTTATCATTCTGTGTTATTGGTCAATAATTTCATAATATCAAAAAAATACAATACGCGTTAATCATTGGGTTGTCATTCATAGAATGAATCACAGCTAAGAAACCAACATGTGAGGTTATGCCCGTTTTGATCTTCAAACGTACGATTTAGTTGCAAGAAATTGACCAAATTTATTTATTAATTAGTCCACTATCCCTCCATTCCCAACCTTGGAACACAAGAATATTGAAAATTTTGAATATTATTCTCGATAAATTTATGATTCGTTTGACAGGATTTTTGAAAAGTCAAAACTGCTTCTAAAACTAAAAAAATTGTTTTTAGGTCTGTTTGAATGATTTATCTGATTAGAAAGGCTTTCAAAAATGTCACCCGAGGAAATACTTTATGTCACTATTTAATTGATGCGTGTATTAATTAAATGTGCCCAATTTTTTTTAGCTAGATCTACTTGCATATTAAGGGTTTCTTTGGGCCGAATTAAAATCTGATTTTAATATAAGTCAAAGTTAAACAATCAATATCAAACACATCTTTTAATAGTAACACCCTTTAAAGCATTTGCCAACCTAACAATAATATCTTATAAATTCATGCAAGAAAACAGCAAAACCTAAGCAAAAGCGAACAAGGCAAAGTCATCAAACATATTACACAACCAAAAAGCAAAAGTGAAAGGAAAGGGCAAAGGGCAAAGGGTCTCTCACAAAAGGCTCCTCTTTCATCTTTCTCAAAAAGCAGCCTAAAGCAATGGAAGGGGATGGAGATGTGAATGAATTGACTCCATTTTGGATGCAAAGAACCAACAGTCTCCGCCATGTCGACCGCCTCCGCCATCGTTTGTCGTCCATCTTTTTCAGCTCTGGACTTGTGGTGATTCTATTGCTGGTAACAGCTGTTTTCTTCTTGGTTTTTGTAGTTCCATCCACTCTTTCTTTCAGTGCTCAGATCTTTAGACCAAACAATGTTAAGAGAAGTTGGGATTCTTTGAACATAGTACTGGTTCTTGCTGCTGTAGTGTTCGGATTTCTCAGCAGAAACAAGAACGGAGATAGATACTATGATGAATATCAAACTTCACCGGTTAAACCAAATGAAACACAAAAATCAAATTCATCAATTCCACATCAATGGTATGATTATTCTACAAATGACACCCAGAAATCAAATCCATCTCAATGGTGTGATCAATATTCATCAGATAATGAAAATAAGTTCTACAAAAGTTCCACCATGAGGAGGATTAGTAGTTCTTACCCAGATCTACGCGAATTTTCATCAAATTGGAGTTATGAAGATGATCGCCGGCGATTCTATGATGATATACATGTTGATACTTATCGGGTTTCCGATTCGAGCCAGCTTCATCGCCGCCGCCGGAGCTTAGAAGAAATTGATCGAGAAAAAGAGCTGAACACCAAGAATATTTATGTTGATACATTTGTAAGGCGTCCAAAGGAGGTTTCAGATACTCCGCCTCTTCCAGCAATGCCGCCGCGGCACCCAGCTCAGAAACCGGATTCTATAGAAAAGCCAAAGAGAACATATGAAAGTGTTGAGCGTAAAAAAGAAAGATCAAAAGTGGAGGGAAACTTCGATCCCGGGAAACCCATTGCGCCACCGAATATACCTCCTCCTCCACCGCCTCCGGTGTTGCAGCCAAAAAGCGGCAGAAGCGACAGGAAAAGAGGTGGTGCGACGGGAAGTGCAACTAAGGAGTTCCTGAATTCGCTTTATCATAAGAAGAAGAAAAAACAAAGGCAAAGGAGTGTTGATAATCTGGATTCTCTATTTCGTCAAACTCAAACTCCAGCGCTACATTTTCAAATTCCACAGCCACCGCCATCGCCTCCACCACCCCCGCCACCGCCGCCGCCGCCACCTTCAGTCTTTCACAATATATTCTCGTCGAAGAAACCCAAAAGAAAGGGAACCATCACCACAACACCACCGCAATCGCATAAACAAACATCACCAACACCCACAATCACCGCACCATACCACTCAAAAAACATGCACTGCAAGCGGAGCAGATTGCGACTTTTGTGACCACCTCGAGACCACCAGTGACTTCTGTGACCACCCTCGTGGCCATTACTGTCGTTGTCGCCAGAACCAACAGCACCACCCCCGTGACCACCAGGCACCATCGACTTATGTGACCACCCCTAAAACCCAAAAGTCAAATCCATCAACCCAAAACCAGTGGTATGATTATTCTACAAATGAAACCCATAAATCAAATCCATCTCAAACTCCAGTGCTACATTTTCAACTTCCACCGCCACTGCCATCGCCTCTACCGCCCCCGTTGCTATAATATATTCTCATCGAAGAAACCCAAAAGAAAGGGACATATAATAGTTACTCCACCGATTCCAGCACCAATCCCACCACCTCCACCTCCACCTCCACCGCCAAAGGCAGAACGCGAGCCAAAACCCAGTGCCCAGATTGTGCCATTAACCACCCACAAGCTCCCAGAACTCGTAAAGATGAACAGCTTCGAAAATGCGGACGAGAACTCTAACAGCGGCGGAGATTCACCGCTGATGACTATGCCGCCTCCGCCGCCGTTCTTCAAAGCCCCGGCATGGAAGTTTGTGGTACAAGGTGACTACGTGAGGATAGACAGCAATGCAAGCTCCCGGAGTGGATCACCGGAACCTGATGAAATGGATTCCGACATCACACCCTCATCCATACAAGGGGGTGATATGTCGCCGTTTCACCCCTCGCCGGCGTTCTGTCCTAGCCCAGATGTGAATACGAAAGCTGAATCCTTTATTACCAATTTCCGGGCCAAATTGAAGCTCGAGAAAGTCCATTCGATGAGCAAAAGAGAACTGGGCTTGTCTAACCTAGGCCCAGGTCCTGGCCCAACTTAGATTTTCATGTTTTGCTTTGAGTTTGTCAATTTTTATTTTTTGTTTATTTTTTGGAATCATCCATCCGAGTGCATTGATTTGCAATATGATTTGTAGGTTTGTGGATTGGATTGTTGCAGAATTTTGTTAATAAATACGAGTTTGAAAATATAAAGAATTGAGATTTAAAGAGCTGTAAATTCCAAATAATTTCATTATTTCAACAGAGAACGGGGTTTATGGATGATTTATGCAGAGAAAAAACGTGCTTCACATCACATCACATCACATCATCAAGTAAACAAACTAAAATTCCTACATAGTTAAAGAGAACGTGATGTTCCAACAGACAAGAGTCGACTAAAACAGGGGACAAGTGCCAACCACGACAAGACAATACCATACCAAGTGCAAGGCTGCCTAACAAGAGTACCATTCACAAGGTTAATTCTACATGTAACACTAACAAGAAATGACCTGAACAGTAAAGACTTGGAAGTTTATCAAGAGTACAGATAATATGATTCATATTCCACATCAAGCACGGGCCCTCTTGTTACTGCATGACGGACACTTGTACTGCTTGATATGCTCGGCTCTAGCTGGTGTAATCTTCACGCACTTGCCGTGGAACCACTTCTCACATACATCACAGCATATCCAAAATTCATCTGATGCATTGTTATCACCACAGGCACCACAAAGCGTCTCACCACGTTCCTCGTCTTCTTCCTCGTCCAAGCCCTCATCTTCATCTTTTGGCTCTGACTTTGAGATTTTTCCCTGAGATTCAGATGCTCGCTGTTTCCACCAAAAAGTGAACAAGTGATTATATCACCAAGAAAGGAAATAAACAACTGACAGAGATGTAATAAAACAACCAGGACTAGATGATGTTAGAAGTGTCGTTTTCAACTTACTCTGAATTGCACTTGAATGTTTTAAGCAGACTTTCATCAAATGCAAGAATGAGTAGAATAAGAAAGCAGAGTAAAATGAATTTCATTAACATTCTTTCATTTCAAATCACAACCTTAAGACAAAACAGAGATTAAATAATAATTCCTCGAAATCAAAACTTTGATTTGTCACTGCCGTGATTATGATGCCATTTACTCCAAATATTCAATTATAAGCAACCAAACAACTTTATTGTGTTAAAAAAAACCCTTCTCTTACTGATTTAGAGTTTGACTTGGATTTGTTGATACTGTGATTTGAGACCGAAGATTTCTCTCTCTGCTGTTTCTTCACAGCACCAGTCACAACTTCAAATACTGTGGGAAGATCATTGATCATGTTGAAAAGTCGCTTCCTGCAACACAAAATATCAGAGATGATTTATTAGTTTAAGAAATGGAAAAAAAAAAATTCATGAAAATTCAATGAAATCAAATCAAAGATGATTGAATCTCTGAGCACAATGAATTAACTGAATGAAGCTACAAAGTTGTTTCTTCCTACATATGAAATCTTATAAATCAAAGGCAGCACTGGAAATGTACCTGTCAGCTTTATCGAATCCAAATCTAGAACCAAAATAAAAAGCTGTTGACAGCAACCAAGCATCACCGTGGACTGCAACTAGAGATAACCAGTCTTTTTCTTGCATCCCATCTCTAGCAAAGTTGATGCCCAGAGCAGGCTCAGGGAGTTCTGGAGGTACTTCTTCAGCAGGCAAGTTAACCTCCCACAGCTCGTTAGGAAGCCCGTACAAGCACAAATTCTCCTTCTCTGTAGCATGCAATTACTATTACTTGCTTAACTAAAGACGAATAACTAGCATGGGGAAAGAAAAATAACCCATCGGTTTCTGCAAACCAGCAAACAAACTAAAAATTTGGTATTGAGCTATGACATAAGTGGCCTAACAGGAATCGTTGACCTGATAGAGTGCTAAAGATGGCCGTTAAACATAAGAAAAATCTAGAGTGAGCGTAAACTATGATAGGGAATAGAAACAATGCACGTACTACAACACTCGATGACAAAAAACAAAATCTCACAAATTCTTAAACAGAACTTCTCTGTTAACTTAAAATAACCTGTTAGGGAAGATCAACCCTCTTTCCATTTTTCCCAGTTATACTTTTATGATTTCCACAAGGAGGATAAAATAAAATTTGCACCCATAGGGTGTCCTGAGGTGCTGCTTCAAACAGAATAAATCACCAAGCGAAGGCCAAATATAGCCATTCTACCTAATATCAGTTGAGCACAACACCCACTGAGTATATCTTGCAATTTATCATTTCACGGACAAATAAAGTACATGCATTCATAAAATCTTAAACTTATTCATTACATCAGAGATCTACAGAAATACCACCCTTCACAGTGCAAAATTAATTAAAAAAAGCTAGGTAATAAGAGCACATGATGCAATGAGGGCAGGTATATCTGCAGCGTGCTTTTGAATACCAGCTCAGAGAATACACCGAAAATTATTTTAGGATGTTATAGCAAGCATCAAGCAGCAAGCTTGAACAAAATCCAAGTTATTAATCGTCAAAGAGAATGCAGATTCCAATGACAGAATTCTGGAGTGCAGATAGTAAGAAACTCCTGAGAGTGATTCCATACAACCTAAAAACTGACCATGGAATAAGAAATGTTCTTGATGCAGGAGATAGGAGGCATCAAGTAGCAGAAGCAACAGATCAAAATAAAATAAACATGGTACAAGCATTTATGCCCTTTCAGAACAGTGTTTCAAAGGGCTTTTCTAAAGTCCAAAAACGCTTCTTGGAGGGCAAAAGCGCCTTTTGCAAAAATTATAGATGTTTTGTTAAAGTGATCCAAGTGTTAACAGCTTGAAAAGCTGTTTTGGAGGGAAAAAACCTCAATTCAGCTTTTATGAAAAGCAAGAATCTGCATTTTCTATTTATCGGGATGGATTTTAAAATTTTATAAATTCTAATGAATTTCTTGAATTTGAATAGATTTTCACAGAATTCATAAGAATCTCATAAAAAATGGTGAAATTTTAAGCGTGTTTGTTATTTGTAATCTAAACTTGACATCCATTCAAATATTTCGAAATCCCTTGATTAATGTAATACTTACAAATCTGAGATATTGAGGATACCTAGATTTTTAAAGGATCTTAAAATCTCAATTGGGGACGCCTAAATTTAAAATGACTTTTAAAATTCATTAAAATCTCGATTGATGACACCCCTATTAGTTTTTCAATTATATACACTACAAATCAATATATCAATACAAAAATGTTTCCAACACTTGTATTGGTGAGTTAAAATATATATTTATGTATTACAAATTACATATTATAGTATATTAAAAAAAAAATTACGAAAGAAAAAGGATGAAATATAAGAAATAATTAATGTTTAATTAAATAAATATCTTATTTATATAAAAGCACTTTTATAGTTGTGCTGTCAAGCAATCAATTTAATATTAACAACACATTTGATATTGAGTCAACGGATTTTAATAACATCTCTTTTTAATAAAAACTCTACTAACGAAATGCTTGTAGGGTAGATGACGTGTGTATTCTCAAGCAGCAGCATACAAACAAAATTAGATAATATGGGCCGATCATAGGTAGAAAAATATATCAACCAAACATTCTATCCATAACTAAAAAAAGCTTGTTTTGCCAAAATATTTCCTAACAGTACCACCCTTTACTGAAAATTTAAATTTGAATCATTTCACACCTTAATAACCTAACAATTCATCTCTATCACGAGATTTTTCACAACTCACAAGAATGACAAGGAATGCATAATTTATACTCATAATTCTCATTTAGCCCTTGTTTGGCCCCAATCTTTTATAACTCATTTTTCTCCAAACTCATTTTCAACTACACATTTCATGGGACCAAAAGTTTTATCAACTTTTTAAACACACATTTCACCAACTTTAATCAAAATCTACTAAAATATGATTTTTATTCAAACCAAACAGAAACAGTGGCTTAATGAAACATGAAATTGTCAACTTATATGCAAAGGTTGTGACAAAAAGCGATTGAAACCTAATTGCATACCACGCCAAACTTCTTTGATTTTGAGAAAACGAAATTAAAATATCACACTTGGACTTGGTTGCCACAGGTCAACTCTCTTTAATGCAGGACTGGTGAACGGTGTTCCATATGTCATACATATTCCACAATTACTACCTCAATAACTTCCTTTCTTGTCCACTAAAACAAATTGGGATGACCCACAACTACAAAGGGTAACTATTTATTCCAAAATTCAAGAAAAAAATTATAAATTTCAAAACAAAACTAGGGAACCCACCCAAAAAATTAAATAAAATAAAATACATATATCAGAATGCTAATTTTGCATCCTTTAATAGCATTTTAGGAACCATCATCAAGGAATTTTTTTTTGAAAAAATGCTATCCATCTAGACTTCTCGTCACTAGTCTAGGTGTCAATTATGTGGCACTAATGATTGAACCTCTTCAATAAGGGATATGGGTCCCATTAAAGATGTTCAATCACTTAATTGACACCTATAATGACGAACATCGGTAATTCTGATAAATAGCATTACTCAAATTTCTAAGCATATAATTGGATGCATTAATATAATTCTAACTCAATGGAAAATATTTTAATCAGACACAAGGTATGATCAAATTCAGTAAAACAGCCACAACAGACCATTCAAGCAGTTTCCATAATTCAGATAAAGCAATACTTAATAGTTAATACAATGATGTTTGATTGCCACGTGTCCTGTTTCACCGCTGGACATCAGAATGGAGTTACATCCATTATAGTTTCAATTACCCAACAGATACAACTTTCCATTGTTGAGAATATTTCATCGAGAGGAAAAAATACACAAAAATGCCCCTCAAAATTCATTATAAAATTAGAAACAATTCAAATCAAAGATTAGTAGAAATGCAATATCAGTAGGAAATTAGTATTTTTCCAAAAATGTACATATCATTCGTATTAGAATGTCGTATATAATTCCAAACCAGAGTTTCCAAAAATGTACATATCATTCATATTTCAAAAATCATATAACATTTCAAGCCAGACGTTTAAAATTTAGTACACATCTTAAAGCTCTCACCACATAATTTAAAACCCATTTATCAAATAAAACCGGAAAATTAAGACCATATTAGTATCAATTTTACTGTTGTTACCACAAACGTCGCCATTTATCAACAGATAACTGACATGCAATCACATATAGTAAGCACTGTAGAGGATATTTGAAAAAAAAAAAAGGAAAAGAAAAGAAAAAACTGAAAAAGTCCCTAACCAGGATCGCACTGCTGGTAAAATTCTTCAACATCTGCACCACAAAAACAGCAGGTAAAAAAAACCACATTAGACCAAAGGGAAAAAAAAAAAATCTCACGATAATGAAAGAAAGAAAGAAAAATAAGAATTGAAAAGTGAAAATAAAAAAAATTCAAAAACACCTGTTGTCAGTGCTTTGATAAGGCCAGTTCGACGACCCTTGAAATCTCTAAAAACTTCTTCGACAGTTCGAGGATTGTACAGTCCTCCGTCCATTTTTCCCCAAGTTCAACTTTAAGAAAATAAATAAAAAGATGAAAAAAAAGGGTCCCTAAAAACCCAGTGAAGTATAGAAATGGACGAGGGATTTAATGGAAATACTAAGGGGGGAGTGAGAGAGAAGAAAATTTTGAAAGGAAGGAGTGAAAAGAAGGAGAAATAATATATTGGAATGGGCAAGATTTGAATCTAATTAAAATGGACGGGTTTAACTAGATACCAGAATTGGTGATGAGTGAGTCCGAGAACGCACCACAGGGTTCGGGTCAGGATCACTCCCAAATCCTGTTGAAAACTTAAAAGCTTGTTGACGAAAGAATAAAATTATTTGTATCGAATTTTCTTTATTGAAAATGTTACACTGTCTCACATGTGTGCGGGGCCCATATGAAACCCCCTCCTTTGGACCTACTACGGAATATCTTTCTATCCTTTCAAAATGACTAAAAATTTGCCTATTGACGTTTGAGATTTGAACCATCCCTTGCGGTCCAAGTAGGCGTTAAACTTAAATTCAGTTAAAATTAAAAAGAAATAATTACAACTGCAATATTAAGCCCCTGTTTGTCTCACATTATTTTTTTCATTATCATTCTTCTACTCATTTTCAAACATACGTTCTTCAATAAAATAATATTTTCCATTATATCAATAACTTTTCCTTCTTTTTCAACCACATATTTTTTATCACATAACTTCAAAAAAATGCATTCTCTCATTTTAACGTGCACCAAACATACTCTAAATCTTTCATTTTTGACTGATTATACCCAAACCTTTCAAATAAATAATTAAAGTTCAAAATTAATTTGTGATCTTCTTCTTCCCCAAATCCCACATCCCCACTCCCCACCCTATCCCCCAAACAAGGTTGATGGGCTTGGTGTGAACATGTTGTACCAACATAAACGGGTTTATCGGCATCGGAGAGAAGACTCCTGGCGATATGGGTGGCAGAGTTGCCGGTGTCGGAGATAATATTCCGGGAGATTGGCTTGGCCCACTTCAAGATTAGCATCTTCAAGAATATTCATAATATTAGCTATCGTGAACTCTCTCTCTCTCTCTTTGCCCTTCCAAAGGACTTGTTTTCTCTATAGATGCTAGCCTGGCTGTCGGAGAGACGCAGGCTGCGATGGAGGGTGTAGAGGCGGATGCGGAGGTGAGAAGCGATGGGGGTGGTATTGCCTGTGAGTCTTTGAACCAAGTTCATAAAGTCGTCGATGGTGATGTGATAGACTTTTGGTGAAACCATGTAGATTATCTTCTGGTGATCCTCAACCTGCTTCAGTGGAGGCTGAGCAACTTGCAGTGGTGCTAGGTGGTGATGTGGCATCGCAATTGGTGATTTTACTGATCTTGTGCAAGCTTTTACTGACTTTTAAGTGTTGTTGAACGAGGACCATGTAGCTCTTTTCTAGGTGATGGCATGTTATTGTCGTCGACGTTGGAGAAAGATTCTACAAAAGATCAACTTATAACAGAGACAAAATTATTTGTTTTGGTTACATCTATTTATAGTTGTAATTCAATGCATATAATTGGCTCGTTCGCATCCTCAATCTGATTTTTACATGGTATTTTGTGGGGTGGGATGAGAGATTTTGGGAAGAAGAAGATAGAAAATTAATTTTGGATTTTAATTCTTTGTTTGAAATGTTTGGATATGAGCATCAAAAAATGAAAGATTTAGGACTGCAATTGTAACTGTCACTTTAGAATTTTGGTTGAATTTGATGCCTCCACTATCAGATTTGGACGGTAGCCGGTAGGGGTGGCTCCCACTTCAAAAGTCAAATAGGGAGATTTTCAGCCAATTTAAAAAGAGGTTTCCACAATAAGAGCATGTTTGGTAAAACTAAAAAGCTGATTAAAATTGAAAATATGGCCGTTATTGGGTCCCACTCGTCTAATAAAAGTCAACAATAACGGCTAGTTTTTCAATTTTAATCCGATTTTAATCTCTACCAAACACACTCTTAATGAAATATGGATGTAACTTATGTTCTATATTAAGGGCCCGTGTGATAGGGATTAAAATCGGATTAAAATTGAAAAACTAGCCGTTATTGTTGACTTTTATTAGATGAGTGGGACCCAATAACGGCCATATTTTCAATTTTAATTGGATTTTAATCCGTACCAAACGGGGCATAAGTCTAAAGGTTAGGGAAGTTTTGTATTTTAAAGGCCATGAATTAAATGCATTGTGGTCATCTAACTTTCAAGAGTTGCATTTTGATAGTTCTTTAATTTGTACAATCAAGCCTCTGTTTGGTACACATTAAAAATTTCATTTTCATTTTTTTACTCATTTTCAACCACATATTCTTCGATAAAATAATAATTTCCATCACATCAATAACTTTTCCTTCTTTTTCAACCATACATTCTCCATCAATCTACTATTTCAGAATATATTCTTCCAAAAAATGTGGCTTAACCACACCCCAAATTATTCAATTTTGATTTGCTTGTGAATACCACCTCAAGCTGCTTGCGAATCTAACTTAGTAGGATGTCGACAAATAGCTTTAACAATGATGCTACATTTATAGAACTATTCTTTTGTCAGAAGTCTGCCAGACACTCAGACCATAGGGTGGGTGGGTTATTTTTTCATTTTTTATTTCCATGTGCCCCACCACACATGTGAGAATCTGTGAAACTTCTGGCAAAAAAAAAAAGTTCTGACAATTCAACATTTTTGTAGCTTTAATTAGACAAACGTATGCTGACAGAGGCTAGATTTGTAACAGCAAAGCGAAGTCAAGTGATTGCACAAATCTAACTACCTTATAGGATATCGACAAATTAATTTAATTAAACATACAAATGCTAACGTAGGCCATATTTGCAACAGCAAAACGCAGTTAAGTGAATTGATTGCACGAAATGAAATATGGGTGCATCAAATTCAAATTTGATTACTTCAAATATGACTGAATTATTTGCGTGAAATTAAATATATCTGACTCATATACAACTGGATGGCCTCAATGCATTGACTCGAAAGTAATCTTCTGTCGAATAAATTTTTCAACATATTAATCACTCATCTGTAATTTTGTACAATCACGCAACTTTGATTTTCTTTCTAATCTAATTACTTTGTCGACTGACATCAACAAATTACTTATGAAAATACGTAGCTCGGCTCTAACAACACTCAGAGGGGGTGAATATGTGATAATGCGGAATTAAAATATTTAACAATTAAATAGCAACAAATCACTATTAATTATTTTTCTAGATGGTTAATCATGCAATTCAATTATTCCTATGTTGAAATACCGTAATTGTGTAAGCAATAAATTAACACAAAAATTGATTACGGAGAAATCCAATTGGGTGAAAACTCTGGACAATTTGTCAGTCAACAATCTATTATAAACGATTTATAACTTACAGTCTACGAAATTAGACGATGACGCGTGTTATCTGACCTCCTGACTGCAATTTCAACAGCTCTCCTAGATTTTGTGCTCCTGCACCAACTCACAGCTGCAATTTCCAAAACTCTCTTGGATTGCGCTCTCCTGCAGCAACTCCCAAATTTGTAAAATCATCTATCTCCTGTGGATTCGCGAAGAACACCGCGTTGTTTAACGATTGGAACTCCAGTCACATTCCCTTGATCTTCAAAAACTCTAACAAATATGAAGGAAACAGCAATTTGGTATTTGGATTTAGGATATAATGTTTTTCTCATCGCCAAGAACAATTCACTATTAATAATGAAGGTTAAAATCTCAAAGGATGAAAAGAATACGAAAATGAGTTTGCTTAATGATCAACCTTCAAAAAAACGTTCTGTGGCGTTTGGATATTTATATGTAGGTTAGAGAATGAATGGAGCGGACAAAAAGCCTTTAAAAAATGAATTAAAAAATCCCGGATAGTACTGTCGCTCGAGCGAAGGGTAAGCGACATGTTGTCGCTTGAGCGAAGGTGATGCGACAGACGGACGATGAAGTTCCTGTTTCTGACGCTCGAGTCAAGCCTTGACGATAATCTAGCGAAATTCCACGTCGCTTTTCCTTTTTTTCAATTCTCGAACTAAAATATCACAACTACTCCTTGACTTTTTACAATATATCAATTTTAGTCATTTTTGTTCACAAATTTACCAATTATAATAAATACCTAACAACTTAGATTGACAACTGCGAATGGAGAGGCCAGAGTAAATCAAAGCTGATTGACTGCATGGAATTAAGCACATGATACAACTTGCCAACCACAATGCATTTAACCCAAAAGTAAATTTGTCAAATCAAATTTTCAAATAATTAGTTGATCCAAAACATTCATTAGAAAAATAATTAAAATTCATTATATTTTTAATCTCAAATTTGTTATATTTCAGAATTACGACAATAATATTTTTATTTTCTAAAATTAATGCAACTAAATGTCGGTATAAAAACTAAAAATGAAAGAAAATGCTACTTAAACAAGATATAAAATACTATAAAAAAAATAAAAAATCATACAAATTCTTAGTAATCTTTATTAATTTTTTAAAACTTGTGTAATCTTTGTTAATGTTAAAAAAAATTGATAAATCTTAAGAATTAAAAAGAAATACATTTCAGATAATTGAATATCGTGAAGTTGCATCCGGGTCACCTATCTCTAATTTCATCCAATCAAGCCACCCAACTTCGCCACTTCTCTAGTGTTGTTAGTCCAATCTCCAATGCTAGTGCAGTGGATAGAGTGACTAGATTTGCAAATTAATTAAAGTTAGATGACTTGATTGTACGAAATTAAAGATAAATGACTTGAATGTAACTCTAATAGAAGTTGTGGGGACCCAGAATGCATTTAACCCCACAAAGAATTGTAAGCATTTTATCCCCGATTTTGGAGTTTATAACGAGTAGGTCATACTGACCTAAGCTTCACGTCACCACTTGACGTTTCTTTATATGCTGCCGTTATCATTGTAGTGGAATGTTCCATCTTATCCCGGGGTTTTATAAAACTAAGGGTGAAGATAAATATAAAGCTCTGTTTGGTACACATTAAAAATTTCATTCTTATTTTTTTATTCATTTTCAGTCACACATTTTTCAATAAAATAATATTTTTCATCACATCAATAATTTTTTCTTCTTTTTTAATCATACATTCTTCATTAATCTACTATTCCAAAATATATTCTTCTAAAATAACGTGGCTCAAACACACCCAAAATCTCTTTCTTATTCAAATTCTCAACTAATGCAAGTAACATTTTCTTTATTTTTCTCACATGAAATCTATAATTTATTAAATATAAAAGGTTTCCCAGGGTCACTAATTCAGTGATATCCTATGAAACATTTTGTAAAGTTTAGTGATTTCGTAGAAATATTTTGCAAAATTTAGTAATGAATGTGGTGATTTTTAAAGTTCAGTAATCTCGTGGAAATCTTTTACAAAGTTCAGTAATGATTTGAGTAAATTTTAAAGTTCAACGACTCTTTGGAAGCATGGCGTAAAGTTCATTGACTATTTGGACAATTCACTCCCAAATAACTATTGATAAAAAATACTTATTTGGTTCTTGAATAAAATATTTTTTTTCCTGAATTTCTCTTTGACTTAATTTTGAAAAGAGGAAATAGGAAAATAAGAATTCCTTTACATTTTGTAAGAAAGTGATAGAATTGAAGAAGGGAAAATAGTTTTGAGATTCCAATTCAATATTCCATTACTTCAACTATGAGGTCAACAATTATGCTTCTAGTGAGTAGTGACATTTATCTTTCTTTTTCCAGTTGTAAAATGACGAAAAGTTTTTTGTTAAACATTATTCCATTCTATATTATCTATAATATATTAAATATCATATCAAGTGATAATTATTTTTTGGACGATTTTAACCCTACTACAATAATACCATATTTTTTGTTTTTCAATATGTAATAAATACTACAAAATTACTGTCATGTATGAATTTCATGTTATTAGTTCTCAACTCAATGAATCTTTATCTACATGAATTTAGAGTTATTATAGATGAATTTAGTTCTATTCATGTATTTACATAATTTAATGGGTGTTTAATTTCATGTTTTAGCCCCCGTTTGGTGCACATTATTTTCAAGAGAATGCATCTTTTTGGTTGATGTGATGGGAAATATGTGGTTAAAAAAGAAGAAAAAGTTATTGATGTGATGGAAAATATTATTTTATTGAAAAATATGTGGTTGAAAATGAGTAGAAGAATGAGAATGAAAAAAAGAATGTGGCCCAAACTAGTAATTATTTCTTACAAAATTCTAAATTTCGTGTTATTAGTTCTCAATTAATTAAAATTTACATTAATCTAGACTCNATTAGTTCTCAATTAATTAAAATTTACATTAATCTAGACTCTACGAATCTTGAATTGATGAATCTTAATCAATATGCATTTAGAGTTATTATAGATTAATTTATTTCTATTTATGTATCTAGGAATTTTAATGAGGGTTTAAATTCATGTATTAAAAATTAATACTTATGTACCAAATGTAGCATAAAAAGTTGCCCATTTGTAATATTTCGTCATCACCAAAAATTTGAATAATAAAAGTTGAATTTTGGGAGCACAATTTTATTTTCTTAAATTTTTATTTCCTTTAGTTCGTTTGAGACTTTATCACATTCTCTTAGCAAAATGATATCAAATATTACTTTTAAAACACTTATAAAAAGTATTTTAAAATAACGTGCAATGCACGTTCAACTAGTCCCCTTTAAATGGGAGTTTGGTTGTATAAAATTGACTACTTTGGGCTTGCTTGAAAATTTTTCATGATTGTGTACACAATGGCTCAAGTAGAGGTTGAAACCTTTTGAGTCATGTTAATAGGTCCAAAAATGTTTAAACCTACCCCATAAAAAATAAAACTCCAACGAAAGATCTACGAATCAAAATCTCGATGTATATAACTACAAAATGATCCAACGAAAATAAAGAAAAAAGAAATAATCCCTCTTCTCGACGAGTCAAGCATACACGCCCATCACCTCAATAAAAATGCCTTACGAAGCAAATCGGCCTCAATGGACTCAGCTCAGGACAGACCAAGAACACGACTTGGCTTCCCTAAACTTATACAACAAGCACATCTATACCATTTCAGATGAGATATTTCAGTACAATTGAAACAAGAAGAAACTTGTTCTAAAATGCATTAGAATTAAAATCAGACGCATATTTATTTATTTGCTTTATCAGCTCACACTGCAAGCAAAGTATAATGCCTGAAGAAAGCTCTGCTAGTGAAAATTTGTGCCACTTCATTTGGAAAACAGTCCTTTCTTTAAAGAATCTTCTTTAAAGATATATTTGTTGAAGAAATCGGTCAATATTATTGGAATTTTAGATGCACCTAGTGATTTTTGACACTACCAACTTTGTGAATTTTTTCCCCTTAAACATTGCTTCTTGAAAAGATAGTGGTGTCTCCCAACGTTGCAACACTTAGCATCGCAGGGGCTACATTAGTATTACTCAGATGGCATGTGTTAATGCCGATTTGAGTTAGTTTATACATACGATCCTACTCTAAATGTACAAACATTGCTTCTCGAAAAGATAGTGGTGTCTCCCAATGTTGCAACACTTAGCATCGCGGGGGCTACATTAGTATTATCAGATGGCATGTGTTAATGCCGATTTGAGTAAGTTTATACATACGATCTTACTCTAAACGTACAAGGGATCTAATTTATTTGCTATTTTTTTTTTTTATGTTGTACCAATCAAACAAATTCGTTAAATGAGTGCCCATCCTTGGATGGATAATAATTAATTTGAATATACCTTGCTTAGAGTGTTTGACAAAGGTATTTTAGGTGTTTCTAAATAGGATAGAGTTACTTTGACAGAAGGATTTGACAATATTGCATGTAACAATAGATGATTGGATGAAAAAGTTAATTGTATTTTAAACAGTTTAATGATAAAATATCATGTTATCGTGTCTAGCTTTATATCAATTTTGATGTTCCTGTAGCGTGATTGAAATATAATATTTTAGTCAAAAAACTCTTTTGATCAAACTTTGTTTATCCATATTTTGTATGATTACAAGTACTATCACTTCTTCACCATCCATTTACTCCTACTTACAAATACCTTGTGCCTATCTTTATTAAAAAATAATAATATACTACTATATTTAAAATAATAATTTACTTGAAAGTAACTTGGGGTTCATTTGATTGGAAGAATGTAATTGATTGGAAAGAAAATGGATTTCAGGAATTGAATTGTCTAGAACTTGTTTTAGTGGGAATTGTCAATTAATTGTGTTTGATTGATATAATTTTTCACCTGAAAAATATTAAAATTTTGGACTTTTGGCGTTCGTTTGACTTTGTTTTCTATGGAAATTGTCTGAGATAAAAATTGTTACAATTGGGGATGAAATTTGTTT
>CAIGRF010218271.1:0-11898 GCA_903798235.1 Fraxinus ornus
GGGGATTTGAAGGAAGAAATATATGTGTCTCCACCTCCGGCATGTTTACTACACTTTCCTCAGAGGTTTGTCGGCTCCGTCGTTCCTTGTATGGGCTGAAACAGGCACCACGTGCATGGTTTGATAAATTTCCCTCTACTCTGCTAGCTTTTCACTTTACTCAGAGTCAGTTTGATTCCTCTCTGTTTCTTCGCAAGACTTCTGCAGGGATTGTATTGCTTCTAGTCTATGTTGACGACATTGTGATCACTGGCTCTGATTTTGAATTGATTACGCAATTACAACAGCATCTGAAGACCTCTTTTCACATGAAAGATTTCGGTCCATTGCAGTACTTTCTTGGCCTTGAGGTACAACTTACTCCGACTGGTACAATGCTGCATCAGCATAAATACATGGAGGAAGTAATTTCTTTAGCTGGCCTTCAGTTGGGTAATTCTGTTCTTACTCCCTTGGAGATTAATCTTAAGCTTCGTCACGAGGAAGGCGAGCTTCTATCCGATCCATCCTTATATCGGCAACTCGTTGGGAGTTTGAACTATTTGACGATTACTCGTCCTGACATTTCTTTTGCTGTGCAACAAGTTAGTCAATTTATGCAGGCCCCTCGACACCTTCACCTCGCCGCTGTCCGCCGCATTATCAGATATCTAAAGGGGACCTCTACACGCGGGTTGTTCTTTCCTAAGGAATCTTCCTTACAGTTGGTGGGGTATAGTGATGCTGACTGGGCCGGATGTGCGGATACTCGTTGCTCGGTTACNGGGTGAACTTGGTTTTCCTCAGCTTCATTCTACTCCTCTTCATGCTGATAATACCAGTGCTATTCGGATTGCTGCTAACCCTGTCTTTCATGAGCGTACAAAACATATCGAAGTTGATTGTCATTCAATCCGTGAATCCTTTGACAGACATGTGATTACTCTTCCTCACATTTCCACCGAACATCAAACTGCAGACATCTTCACTAAAGCTCTTTTTCGGCATCGGCATCAATTCTTGGTTGACAAATTGATGCTTCTTGATCTCCCAGCATCAATTTGAGGGGGGATGTTACGGAGATAATTTAGGGATTCGATTGGTCTATATTTGGAATGAGAATTAGGCTGTAAATACTTACCTTGTATGGCATCCCATTCCATCTATATAATGTAACGAAACCCTATTGAAAGGGATCATTGAGACCAATTGACATCTCTCTCTCTCTCTCTCTCTCTCTATATATATATATATATATAATACCTTTATCTGTTATCGGTTGTTTTTCAGCATTGTTTGCCGGCAGGTTTGTTTTTGCAAATGATATTTTAAAAATCTTAATTAACTTTGATTTCCCAGAAAAGTCTGGGAAGTCACTCATGAAGTTTGGAATGAAACTTGGTCCTTGGATAAGAGGATTATGTCCCTGTTGTGCATCTCCTTTGTCTCCTCACACCAACTCAATCAGTATCATTAGACTTGGATAAAGCAGAAAATTAAAACGTCGCCTTGGCTTGCCCAATTTACTGGAGTCTTTGCTTACCTGTGCTCGCGAGCATTGCATTTCCATGAACACGTGCCTAAAGGAGAAAACAGAGATAAATGCACAGATCAAGTTAAGAATTCTCATTCAATGTAGACATGTATGTATGTAATTTTCTTAGTTCTCATTTCCTCAATTTGGGTTTTTTCGGAGGAGGAGAAGAAACTAGGTAAGGGAAGAAAGTACATTACATGATCCACTTTGCTGATTGCCTGTGGCAGTATCTTATATCGCTATAGATTTATAAGAAGTGCCTACTCATTGTATGTTTGGATTTGTATTAGATTCAATTTTTATTTCAAATAAACTGACTCTTGCTATGTTCATTGTGTGAACTGCAGTGAGGGGTCTGCAAAATCTGGCTACGCTTCCTGGAAGCCTTCTTGCAGTATCCAAGTCCACATATGACAGTATTTTGTTGAAGTTGATGTCAGTCGTTGCTTCTGATATAAATAAAACATTTCTGTGGACATTGGCAATGAATGCTTTAGTGGAGATTGGTTCGTTTCTTGATAAATGTCCAGATTCTGAGAGATTGTCAAGCTATGAGAGCATTGTTGTGGAGAAGAGTTTTTCCCTGATATCTTCTGATGATTTAACTATGCCTTTATCACTCAAATTGCAAGCAGCTTTTGAAATTGGAGCAACCGGGAAGAATTTTATGCTGAGAGTTGTCCAAGGGCTGGACGAGGCTATATCGGCCAATTTATCTGCAGTTTATGTATGTATGACTCAACATGAAATGTTCATTTAAGTCAACATGAAATTTTCATTTAATGTTTCAGTATCTTAACCCTAACTTTATATAGGAAACTACAATTCATTGCTTTGTACCATATTCATTATTTTGCCCTGCTTCAATATGTTCCAAAATATTTCCGTTCATTTTTCTACACACTGCAAATTTCTTCAGCACTAACTTCAAAAAATCAATGCCTTAGAGCCTATCTGAGCCCCCATTTTATTGTAAGAATGCATTTTGGAATAATAGATTGATGGAGAATATGTGGTTAAAAAATAAAGAAAAGTTTTGGGTTCGCGTGTAATTTTATTTTATTGAAGAATGTGTGGTTGAAAAGAAGAGAGAAAAATGTATTTTGAAAATAATGGGGATCAAATAAGGGCTTAATATGAGGAATTAGCGCATTTTATGGGTTCTTCTCTTTTTGCACCTCTCCTAGTTTGTTTTCTGCTTTCCGGTGTTGTTTCAGCTTAATCTATTGATGCAGGCCCATGGGAATCTCAAGTCTGTGGAACTGACAATCAAGCTTCTTGAATATTATTCAAATAAGGTGCTTCCATGGTATGCAATTGCTGTTGAGAATTTCTATGTTATCTAACAGCTTCATATTTATGGAGCATACTGAACTTCAACAATTGTTTTAAGCATTTTTTCTGTTTGTTAACATTCTTTTATAAAAGAAAGAAGATTTTCTACTAAACTAAGGAGATGGGAAATCTAGGGGAAACACATTCTCCACAAATAAGAAAACATATGTTCTCTAAAGAAATTGCTCTCCAGTCTCACATTACGAAACAGCAAGTGATATCCCAAAAAATGCACCAAGGAATGAAGAGATACTATATTCTCCCCTAAAGTCCAAAACAACCTTCTCCACAATTCTCCTGCACTTTGACAATATACTGTAGAAAAGTTGGTCATGGGTTTCATTACGCCATATGTGGATCACATAAAATATCACGAGAAGGAATCTTGTAGGCTTCTTAGCCTGAAGGAAATATTTAGTATTAAGCCATATTATAGCAATCCAGTCCAAAGCACGTGGGTATCTCTTCAAGCTAACTTTATTGGCTCCTGTATCTTCTTAAGTTATTACATTTTTCTAAATTGAGTAACTATGCTCAACTATGTTCATTATTTTTAAGGTCGCAGCTTGATCGGAAAGTGGTAATTTATTTTTTGTTTCACTGATAAAATATAAAATTTTGTTTTGATATTTTTTTCTCGTTGTAGCTTTCCTCTAGACATGACCTGGAGAGAGATACCCAAAATTCTCTTGTTGAATCCGCTATTTCGTCTGATGTATATTAATATATGATATACTTACCGGTGCCCCCCAACTCCCCAATTTCATAGACAAAGGAAATAAACATCATCCATATGTGGATAGTGTTGACCAAGTATAATACTACTTGATACTCTTAGACTTGCATGCCCTTGCTTACCAATTGAGCCACTTACCAACTTTCATAATTTTGAGTGCTCTGGGGAAATGAGCTGAGCCTATTGCTAGAACATAATTTTGAGTGCTCTGGGGAAATGAGCTGAGCCTATTGCTAGAAGAGCCAACCTGCCAATAAGTATCCTAAACTGGCTTGCTGCAAAGAGGGATTAACTGAAGACCCCAAAGGAACACTTAGTTTGAGTCATTCAGTTTTTGGCCTAAACTTGTGTATTTTCTAAACTGCACTCCTCAATGCATGTGTTACTAGCCTAACCTCATAATTCTGAATTTAGGCTCATCCAAATCTCTGAACGTGATATTCTCATGTCAACTTTTCTGTGGGAGTCTGTTGCTATTCTCAACCAACGAGTGGCCCAAGATTGTTGCTAGGGAGAGTAACTGAAAACCGCGAAAGGACTAATATATAAGCTGTGATCTGAATTGGAACTCTAAGCTTAAGAGACTCATTCTTTTCCCTAAACTTGAATATTTATTTTTCTAGTTCACCCGCCTCAGGCAATATAGGACTTCCCCAGTCTCATAATTCTGAAACTATTCTTAATTGATTATTTGAAATACTACTCTGGGGCAGCAAGAATGGTAATCAAGTATAGACACAATATCAGAGATATTCTCACATTTAAAACATTAAACATTTACACTAACATCTCTTATTTCTAGTTTTGATTTATATATTCACCACCTAACCTCTTTTTGAGCCATAAAATGAGGCTGATATACCTAAAATGCTCTTGTGAAAGTTGAAATTTTAGCAATTAGTTGTAGTTAACTTGCTCAAAGTAAACTATTTGAACACAAATTGACACGTTATATACTGAGCTTATTGGACATAATCTAAATTTAATCATATTTACTTACTTTCTTTGTGAGTTGTATTACTTTTCTGAATATATATAGTATTTAATTTAACATATTGAGGGTGTATAATATATTAATGAACTAATGTATACTATCGTTTTAGCTAAATTTTACTTGAATTATAAAAAGTAAATATATATGTCTAACATCTTGTTTTAGTTTATGAAAGATGTGAAATTCTATTGATAAGTTTGCAATTATTAATTTTTGAATTATGTATAATGATTTAGAATTAATAAAAAAACTTAAAATCATTTTTACCAAATTCATCAATTAATTTAATGTTTAAGTTGCCAAGTATGCATATCGAATTGTGTATGGTTAAAGTCTTTTAAGTACTAACTTATTATTAAAGGGAACAAATTAGATTGCAACTAATTCTGAAATTTTGTCTTCTCTTTACAAGGGCATTTTAGGCATAACAATCTCATTTTAGATGATGATTTAAAAAGTGGTTAGGGGTGCATATGAATATAGATGCTCAAAACTAGAAATATGTGAGATTGATGTGATATTAAACCTGAGGAGTTGTATATCATATTGTCTCTTAAAATATATCCATCCTTTTGTTTTCAATCACGCTAGCTCATTTTGATTGTTTAGTTGCCCTAATATTCTTGGTTTAATCTTATTTTCAACTTATTCAAAAGCATTTGTTGTCATGGACCCAGGTTTCATGAAACTGGAGATTTCGAGCAAATTCCACTGAACTTTGCACTTAATATTTGGGACGAGATTGAAAATAATAGGTCTTTCAACCTGGATTCCCTGGAAAACGTAAGTGTAACTGGCTTACTCATATTTGACCAACTTTGGCAACAAATGATGGTTCATTGCTTTATATTTCTTGAGATATTTTCATCATTATTTGTACTTATGACATGTCATGTAATCAGGAACTTCTTGATGCAACAATGACGGCAATGAAGCAAGCTGTTGGAAGCTGTTCAGAAGGAAGCCAGGAGAAAATTATTAATAAAGCTCTGGGGGTACTTTTATCGAGCAATTGTTTGCAATGGATGGAATCAATATCTGGTAATACTCCATTAAAAGCGGAAGGGTTGCAGCAAATTCAAAAGTTGGACAGTTTTGCAATAAGAGATGAATGGATTACTTCATTATTTGCTTCTATAGTAATAGCCTTGCGTCCTCAAACATATATCCCAAATGGAAAAATGATTTTACAGTTTTTCATAACAACTCTCCTCAATGGACATGTTCCTTCAGCTCACGCGTTGGGTTCTTTGGTTAACAAACTGCCTCTGAAAATCACTGGAACACCTTTGTCCAAAAATTTATGTATGGACGAAGCAGTGGATATGATATTTCACAGTTGCATATGGACTTCCTATAATGCTAGCACTGATGAAAGAGGTAGTAGTGAGATTGACTTGAGCAGTTTAAGACTATGCTCCTTGAGCACAGAGTCAGACAAGATTCATGCTGCTATCGGATTAGCATGGATAGGAAAAGGATTACTTATGAGGGGTCAAGAAAAGGTGAAAGATATAACAATGACTTTGTTAAATTGTATGATCTCGGATGTTGACACTGGGTCCTTGCCAAAGCCGCAGCATCCAAGTCAAGTTTGTAATGATGAAGACATGCATCATCAGCTGATGAAATCTGCTGCAGATGCATTTCATATTATTATGAGTGACTCTGAATTGTGTTTGAATAAGAGATATCACGCAACTATACGACCGCTCTATAAGCAAAGATTCTCCAACACCATGATGCCCATTTTATCAACTTTGATGCTAAAATCTGATTCACCATTGATCAGGTGTATATGAACGTGTCTCTAAAATATTTCCATATTTTTAAATTCATTATGATTTTCAAATTCAGCATGCCTTGGTATTCACAAATGTCCTGTATCTGCACAATTACTTTCTGTTCATTTTGCCCAAAGTCTTTACATGCGGGTGTATAAAGAGCCTGTGGCTTCCTAGGGTCATTGGAAAGCTCTATGTGCTGCAAGTTTGTGTTTAGATTAACTTTATGTTTCTGTGAACAGTATGCTGGTGTTGTTTGTTATATATCATGTATTACGGTTTGTAATTATCACCAGTTCAGCTGAGTTGGTTCTATAATAAACATAGTTGAAGTGGAAGCTTTGCGTCCTTGTTTAAAGTAGGCAGTCCAAGTCTTTTAACATTTTCTTGTCAATAGTTCCTTCCCTATTTTAAAATGTGGCCTTTTGCATACTAATCTGAACAACCAAAAATTTGCTGTGTCTGGCTTTTAGATCTAGGCTATTTCTCTTTAATTCTCCTCTATCCTAGAAAATGTCTTCTTTTCTTTTGGATATTGTTTGGGTTTTTATCAAAGGGTTCTTCTTTGACTGCTCATATACGTAATATGTGCTAATATTGAGAGTTTTCAATAAATGACCCTTCCCAGTCCCCCGTGATGGCTTGTTGTCAAGGCCTATATCTTTTTAAATCAATGGATAAATGAACTTCAGAATTTCCATATTCACCTTTCGATGCCTGATCAATCATGCATCTCTTTCAGATCTATGCTATGTCGAGCTGTTGCGTATGTGGTGTCTGATACTCCCTTGACAGCTATCTTGAGTGAAGCCAAGAAGGTTAGCTCGGTTCTTCATTGCTTCTAGTCAAAACATTCTCGTATTCTTAGTTTCTTTCTTCTCTGATCATGTGTAATGTCTTTTCCAACATATGGCTTCTCATTGCAGCTGATCCCTCTACTATTAGATTGCCTGTCCATGATGGTCGAGGATATTATGAATAAAGAAATAATCTACAGTGTCTTACTAGTCATATCTGGAATATTGGTGGACAAAAATGGTGAGATTTCAGATTGAGGTTTATTTTGATCTCTTTTTTGATACTTTTCAAAAGAAAAAATAGTACAATATGCGTGCTTATACGTGTCATGAAGAACCCTATCTCCATGGGAACAAATTCTAATCTAATTCATTTGTAAAACTCAAGTATCATTGCATGGTTAGGGATTCAAGCTGATGCTGTTAGTGCAGTAAAATATGAATGGTAGAGACTCTCAATATCACACCCTCTCCATCATCACCAAATGTAGAGGGAGACAAATGAAAAGAAATGAACAGAGCAAATGAAATTATGTGCAAATCATTTTTCTTTTCTGGAAGTTCTTGCTAATGAGATGCATGCAACGACTTCTGGCTAGGACTTGAGGAACAAGTACTGATCAGATAACTTTGGACATCTTTTCTTTGAGCTGGTTGAGACGATATTCAATTACTCTGGTAATCTTTTCTTTGGGAAAGTTTGGAAACGTAATTTTGGCTTGAAGCTTGTTGTTAGGACAAACTCCATTTTCAGTTAGTCGGATAAGCTATAACCCCAACCAAATGTAATTATCTGTAAATAATTCCTTTTACCTCTGAGGAGTTAAAATGGTTTCTCAGTTGAATATCTTTTAGCCAAGAACATAAATCTCTTGGGACTGTTGGTAAATGCCTTGTATATGTTCTTTATCATTTGTTTTACTTTTGCCATCACAAATTTCGATTGCCATTTTCAATGTTATTAATACAGATGCATATTTTTCTCCATCGTGTATTAGGTTTTGAAAAATATGCCCATCTCCTCAATTAGTTAATTTCCCTCAAAATCGCTTCTGCAGGACAAGATGCTGTTGCAGAAAATGCACATAGCATTGTCAACCAGCTCATTGAGCTCACAACCTACCCACATATGATGGTATGAGTATTCGTCAAATTCAACACCCCCCCCCCCACCCCATAATTTCCTCCCTTTCTGTCTCTATACCCGTGGAAAGCAAATAGATTATTATATTCCCTAATGGCCTCTGAATATGTATAAAAGAAGGCTAGCTGACTTGATTCACATTGAAAAGCTTAAGCTGCCATGTGCATTCATTTAAGTTCTTTCTTCAACTTTGAAAGGTGACAGAGTAGGAAGAAAAATGGGTATGCCAGATCCCTTATTTAACTTTTCTTCAATATTCCAATGCTTGCTAAATTAGTTTTAATCACTGGAATGGTTTAAATGGGTATGTGCCAAATCTCCAGTGCCATTGTTACAGAGTTAATATTTGCTCATCTCATAAACAAGTGGTTGAGAGTTGGGACTGATAAGTTGTCACACTCTGTATATTTTTGGAAGATGTATTCTACTAGCTTGAGAAACTGTTTCTTTCACTTGAAAAATATTTTGTAAATCTCAAGGCTCCATACTGCTGTTTCCATTTATTTAGTTTTGAAAATGTAACCCATGCTTTTTTCAATTTTTAATTGATTCCGATTTGTTTCCTCTGATCATTATTTTTTGCTATTTCAACTCATAAAGGATCGGGTTAAAAACATCTGGAATACTGTTGATTGTAGAATGAATGTCGGATTTCAATTGTGGGGTAATGTTCCTTAACCTTTTTCAGGTGATTCGCGAGACAGCAATACAGTGTCTTGTCGCAACATCTGAACTACCCCATACAAGAATATATCCCTTGAGGACACAGGTATGATTATTATTATTATTATTATTTGTTTCCAATTTATCATGATCAATTATATGCAACTTTCGATCTTTGAGGGAAAATGTAATTATTCTTGGTCCTATATAAAGAATAACTATACCCACATGATTGAGTCAACTTAGTCGATTAAGGCTGCAATTATGTTTTCTCAATTCGACCCCATTTCCTCGTTATAGTTAAATGTTCATACCTTCGAGTTATGCCATGCCAAAGTTTGTAAGTTCAGATTTTTCAGTTCTCTGAAAGTAAAAGTTACTGCAAGTTTTGTCCAAGTTTTAAGTTTTTACCTTCATGTTTAGGTTTTGCGAGCTATGTTAAAAGCACTTGATGACCCAAAATGGGTTGTTCGTCAAGAAGCTGTCAGATGCCGTCAAGCTTGGTAACATCATCTCTTATTCTCTCAATGGTTTGACTTCAATTCAATGTAGTATTCTGGAATACAAAATCTGATCGTCATTTGATGTCTGTTTCCTGTCAATAGGGCATCGATTGCATCAAGAAGTCTGCACTTCTAAAAATGTCGGGAAGAATTTTCCAGGCTGGGATGGTAAGATCTTCTTTGCGCTTACTATAAATGACACTTGAGTTGCTTTTAAATTGATGATTATAGCATGAACTCGATTGTGCGCTCTTTTGCAGCAATTCGTAGTTAGATAATGACTTCGATGAAACCTTGAAAGCATCTCTTGAGCAGTGGGTCCACCAACTGTACCCATTCTAATGAAACCTTGAAAGCACCTCTTTGAGCAATGGTTCCACCAACTGTACCCATTCTTTAATCCGTGTATATATAATGGCTCCCCCCCCCTCGAAGCATGTTTTTATTTTGATTGAGAAGTTATTGAATAATTCTGAGAAAAGTTAATTGTGTAATTTTTTAAAAGGGAAAATTATTACTTCTTTGAAAGGGAATTCAATTTATTTATTTATTTTTTAAAAGAATGTCAATCAAGTCGCTGAACTCTAATTTTGTTTGTCTAGTTATTATTGCAATTGATGGGATTTGCCTGGGATTGCAATGAAATTGGATGGAGGATTAAATCGGATTTTCTTAAGATCTACGTGGACCATGAAGGTGCCACATCATCGAAATTTTGAATCAACCAAAGAAAATTTCAAAAACAATCAAGCTATGTGTACATTATTTTTTACATTGTACCACGTTTTGTAGCATGATTGGACAGTTTTACAAAAAAAGAACCCTCTTTACACTTTTTGAATTCCCAAGCAATGTCAACAAGTGTATAACATGGAATCTATGCTTAGCGTAATTCTTTCAAAAATGTCACTTGGTTTATAGGTGATGTTGTGGCAGAGTTTCATTAGTTGATTTTAACGGTCTTTTGTCCAACAATCAATAAAATCTTACCACATTACTTGTAATCTGTAAAATTTATCGTTACCTGCAGCATTTCTGGAATTTTTTTTTACCTAGACCTGATAGTGTTTAGTAGGGTTGGACGAGACTTTCGAATCGGATCGAAACGAACTCGAATTGAATCGAGTGGTTCTTCATAAGTTAAATACTCGAACGTGGTATCTGAATCGAGTACTGATGTGTTTGGGTCGATTTTCGATTCTAGATCAAGAATCGAATAAGAATTGAATCTAAATAATTTTTTTATTGAATTAATTGAATTATTTTAATTTTTTCTAAAAAAATTAGCAAATTGATTAAACAAACCAGTCAAGTCCAGTCAAATTAGTTTTTGGTTAGCGCAACATTTGGGCTCACTCCCGTATAAACCCAAATCATTTAATAGTTTTAAAATTTACATCACCATTCCCAAATCGATTTTGAAGCTCAGGCGGTAGCTACTGATTAAATCAAATCGTTGGTAAGTATTACCAATACTTAAAAATATTTTATTTTTTTAACTTTTAATTTATATATCATTTTCTTTCTGCAGACTGTTTGAAGCAAATGAATTATTGATATGAATCACCGATATTTTAATATTAGTATCAACTTTTTGGTATTTTGTATACATTGAATTAATCTTATCGGACAGCTTGTTATTTATATATTTTTAAATTGTGCTACGTTAAATTGTAAAAGTTACGAATGAACATGTCATTAGTTGTATTTATATAGTATTGTTGTAAATGTTAAAAAATTTAATTATGATACAGAACCGAACGGTTCCATAATTATTTGGACCCGCCAGTTCCATTTATTAAATACTCGAAGATTTTGGGTCGGTTCGATTTTGAAGAGAGAATGTATGTGATATTAAATGATTTGTAAGGTTTGGATACAAATTTATAAATGATCTATAAATTAAATCAAAGTCAAAACATTAATTGCAACACTATATTTATAATTACTCATTATTATTTACACATTTTGTGAAATTCATTATTATTATTATTATTATTATTATTATTATTTATAAACACATTGCCCCTTGGTGTTTAATACTACTTGGGTTAGGTAGCATTACTCTGAACCAAATTGTTAGTTTTATATTTTGAATTGACAATTCTGTGAACAAAAGGACCAATTTGAACAATTATAAAAGTTTAGGGACTGAATTGTAAAGTTTCATAGTTGGTAGGGTAGCGTAGGGTTCGGGGTTCAATGCTTTAAACAAGAAGGAATCACGCTGTTTTTTCTCTAGCTGCTTGCCGGAGTGCTGCTCGAGCGAAGGAATCAGAGGCTATCTCGCTCGACCTTCGCCCCACTGTCGCTCGAGCGACGGACCCTTCGCTCGAGCGTAGTAGCCTTCTCGCTCGAGCGATATTTTTACGGTCAGCCCTAATTTTCCTATTCCGAGAATTTTACTTGGCCCATACAACCTGTTT
>CAIGRF010218284.1:12653-32579 GCA_903798235.1 Fraxinus ornus
TAGTGAGAGAAAATATGGATTGAAAATGAATTAGAGTTTGAAATATTAGTATTATAATATTATTTAAATATTTAATTCATACCTAATTTTTGATTAGATAAAACTTGTACCTGAATTTTGAATTAGGAAGTTTAAATCACTGATTTTTTTAATTTCCACAAGAACAAACGCCATTGATACGAATAGCACTGAATTTAGGCAGTTTTAACTAACATTGTGTACTCTTGTTTTTTAAATTTTGGAAATTTTTTGCCATTTATCTTCTAGTTGATTTCCATCCTTCGACTAACATATTCAAAACCTTAAAAGGGTAAAATAGCTGTTCTGTTATTTTTATTTAAATTATTTTAAAAAAAAATACTTAAAGACGAGTCATTCATGTATCTTTACTCCTTAGTAAAAGTAGTGTGAACAGCTCAACTAGATATGTCAACATTTTCTCTCAAATGTAGTGTGTTGATTTTGAAGATTATTCACGATCCTCTCCGTATGACAATATTCTTTGTCAATATACCACTTTTTGCTTCATGAGGAGGAGAACGCTTGAATTTCTTGCATTGTCGTAATCGTTCTTGTGTGTTGATCTAACATATTTGCACAAGCTTGCTGTGAACGTATCACTTGCCACCTCCATGTAAACCTGTATATTAGTTGCATATTAATCGACAACCATTGACACTTATACAGTCAAGTCAACTATCGAAAGATATTGAGTGTAAGGAGAGACGAGCAAGTAGAATCTTGGCTAGTATTTTGAATTATGTACCTTTTTCTTTTGACTATGCAAGCATATATTTGGTTAAGTTACTATGTTAAATTAGGTTAAGGATGTTACAAACCAAATTTATCCATGTCAATATGTCACATGTTCATTGATTGAGAAATGTACTCAATTTTTTTCAATGCAAGCATCAAATTTGAGAATAAATTGCCGTGCCGTCGATTGCGAAGCGCGTGGGAAGCAGGTGGGGCTTCCCCGTGGAAGACTGACATTAGCTTAAATGGCCTCTGCTTCCTATGTGGTGCATACACAAGTGGGGATTAAAGTTTGATAGAAATGAAATGTACCCAAATTTTTTTTTTTTTCAATGCAATTATTATTTTGCACGAAATATAATCAATAATTATTTTGGCTACTTTGCATCATTTTTTTCCCCATATTACGCTCTTGTTTGACATACATTCTTTCAAAACTCATTTTCAATCACACATTTTTCAATAAAATAATATTTTTATCACATCAATAATTTTCCTTACTTTTTAACTATATAATTTTCATCATATCACTATTTAAAATATATTATTTCCTCAATAATAACCATCAAACACACCCGACTCAAGATTCTATCAATTCAGATAGAGAATCTTGATATGGGTTAATGAAGGCACATATTTTCGTAGAATTTATGAGAAATGAGAGTCCAATTAACCTTTGAAGGCTAACATTTGTCACATCTTTCATTAGTAGGACTAAAAAAATTTGATTTTAAAATTGAAAATTTTAATAAGTCCCTCTTTTTTTGGTAGGAATTAAAATTTAGATTTTAATCTAAATCTAAACCAACAATTAATTTTAATTACATATTTCATAATATTCATAATTTTTCAACCACATATTTCATTAATTTTTATCGTAATCTGATTTTATTCCCCCCACCAAACGAGGGCTTTGTCAAATTTCGCAATAACAAAAAGGTATAATGGGGCACACAAATTCACAGCACACAATAAAAGTCAATCAAGAAGCGACTTTCAGACCACTTGAAAATGAAACTACATTTAATAATCAACTATGATATTGACACAACCCTAGAATAATAGATGTTAGATCTCTCATTTCAATTTCAATATTTCATATGATGGGTCTCCCATTAAATTTCGACATCTCACCACAATTTTGAAATGTTGAAAATTTAACGCAATAAAAATATATTTATTTTTTAAAATTTTTTATACGATGAACTATGTCCACTAAAATTCTGACACCTTAAAATTGTAACGAGATGTTAAAATTTTAATGGTGGAAACAACCAAGTCGAGACAGAACGTGTCGAACCGACTCTTATCCAGAGTTTGGACGGTTTGATTATCAATTTATTGCATATATAACGGTGTTGTTTCCATGGTGGTTGCCCTCAGTTGACTATTTCATCAAAGTTCGACATATATAAGAATACGATGTATTCAGTATTCACTACCTCCCCAACTAATACCAACTAACATTAGCTAAGGATGTAATAGTAAAAGAAGCTAACTTGTGAGCCGTTTCATTTTCATCTATGGGAACAAAGCAGTCGAAGCCATGGTTGACAAATTTCAATTTTCGAATAAAAGAAAAAGGCAATTATTTTTTATTTATTTATTTTTATATTCAGTTTTGCTGTGTGTACAGAACTGCCAGAACACATACAACACAGGTGGGGTCCTCATTTTTTGCAATATTTAATTTCACGTGGGGCCACCTTCATGTGAGTTTTCTGTTGAACTTCTGTGGTGATATTTTTGTACAATCAGAAAAATCCTTTTATATTATAGAACTTTGGGAAATTCACAAACACGATAGAAAAAGATGGGTTGCATAAGTTATAGAAGTTGCATTGGGAAATGTAGAGTAACACAAGTCAAATGCTTTTTTGCAATTTCAAGAAGATTTTGTTGTGTTGACTTTGGGCTGGAATTTATAGTTGAGGCAGAAACAGTTTTGATGGTATGCAAATTTATGGTTCATTGACCGACAGTGAGAACCGGTTCTGCTACTGCTACATAATATTATTCGACTTCAAATCATATAATTGTACAGTTGTTGAATATTCATGGGATAGCACACACTTTTATCGCCATTCAGTAATTTATCAGCAATGATGAGATTAGCTGCTTCTGTGGGATGGTATGCATCCCAAAACACGTACTTTGATCTATCATCACAGAGTGCTGATGAACTCGTACTAGCATTTTTCCCCTTGAAACAAAGAAATGGCGGAAAATATCCACCACAACACGGACCATCATTATTCACAAATCCTACCAAGCATTCACAATTAATTAGTTAGCGTTCATGAAAACGACCAAGAGATTAAACCAAGTAAAATAATTTACCGTATTTGGGAAAATTGAGGATGATTTCTCTGAAAACATCGTAGGAATTGGCATACACAAACATCGCGTTACGTCCCATATTGTTGTTCATCTGATCAAGCTCCTCCTTCAGTTTCTTATTATACTCTCGTACCAGAGCATTTACCTTAGCCGAGCATTTTCCACCTAGAAGATTAAGGCTGATGGCACGAATAAACGGTATGCATCCAAGAGGACCAATGTTAACGACGACAAATTTTCGTGCTCCTAACCTATGCAGTTCCTTTTCTTACACAAAAAATCCGAAAATGAGAACCACTGATGCAAGTAAAATATAGCCTAAATGAAAGATTATTTATAGTTTGGTACCTTAAGCTGCATGGTCAAATTGGAAATCATGAAATCTTGGAACTCTGTTGGAGAAACCTTGTCACCGAATAGTGGAATAGAAGGTTGGAAGTAATTCAAAACATCGTTTGATCCAATTGTTAAGGAAAAGATCGCGTTTTTTAAGATAGTATTAGTCGTGTTTTCTCCAACCATGTTCACCATATTTGATCTGGTTTGCTCGAAATTGTTGATTTGCTGCCTCAGTGGCACTCTTCCTATCTGACCGGAAATTAAGTACTCATCAAATGATTTTTCATGATTATTAACTAAAAAAAGTAACAAGAATAATACATACAAAGAGGGTTCCTGTCTGATCCAAGATCCCTGATGCTCCTGAGGCATAATTGATTCCAGTACGAAAGGAGGTGGCAGCTGCAATATTAGGTGCGAAGTACGGTGGAGGAAATGAATTGCCTCCTAGAGCTTCACCTGAACAGATCATAAATTTAAACTGTGAAGAAAAATGAGGTGTAGTTTTTATTTCAGTGGAAAATTAATTACCGACTATGTCTGCTATAGTACGACCATTAGTGAATCTCCCGGTAGGTTGGCCACCCGAGGGACTAAAGTCGATTCCATAAGGGGGAGAGTCTGCCTTTGATAAGGTAAATAAGTAATTGTTGTTACCAGCATCAACCAAAGAGTCTCCAAACACAAATGCTGTGTAACAAACGCAGCGCCAAACATTATTTACAGATAAAGTAATTATCAAAACGAGTGCAGGCACGACTGGAATCTCCATTGTCAATGGTAAATGGTTAAAAAAGTTATCTCACATTCATGGATATATACACTAAGTTTCAGTGCAAGATAGTTGTGTGACCTGCTACAAGAAGGTACAGTTTGAACAAGTCTAGTTATTTGAATTGGTCCATATATCATATCATCAGCAGATACTAAACATAATCTTGTAAACATAACATTTGCAGAAGCTATAATATAAATTTTCTTAACTTGTATCGTCTGGTGAACTCAAAATGTAATAACGCGTCTAGGTGTTTTTCAAATGGAGTCGACATTTTCTGGTGCGGGTGTAAGGGGCTGTCGAGTTCCAACTTGCTAATTAGAAGTCCTTCAAATCTAGTTAATCAATATCTACTTTAACAGCAGTTCGACCCAAGATTGATATTTCCGGGCCAAGGAGCTGTGTGAAGGTACATATGTAAGAGGTGTTCCTTGAACTTTCAAACTTGCCAGAATATTAATGTAACACCTACTATTAAGGCTTTTTAACAAGTTAGTACACTTGTGACTTCTTTGCATCCTAATTAAATTATGCAAAACAAATGACAGTATAGGAATGATTCTTAAAATCAGCTCAAGCTATAAAATGTGCACAATTTACAGTAGAAAAACCTCTAGCTAGCTATCATACTTAAGAAAGCACGATGAATAATGTTAAGCTTGGATCACAAGAACGTGTTTTTGAAAATATACATAGGGGCTGGTCCAACAAAGGGGCTTGTCAGCCAGCACTCCATGAGGGCAAGTCGAGGCTGGTCTAGCCAGCCCTCCATTTTCAAAGGTAATATCACGACATTCAAGCAAATTCACGTTTCAATCAATTATCAAAGTCGAGATTTAAGGTGTGTATATCTGCGTGGCGCATGACGCATCTTAAATTCATGAGGACCACGTGACATAACATCCTAACATAGTACTTGTTCAAGGAAAAAAACTAGCTCATGGCTCAATGCCTTATTACTTCAACAATTGATTGCAGGCAAAACTAATAGAGATGGAACTAGTGTTGAATTACCACAACGTAGTTATTGGGAATATTTTCTTCTGAATCTAAGAAGTGAAGTCTCACACGACACGAGGTTTATGATTCATTACAAGAATCTTCTCCTCTTTAAGTCAAAGTAATTAAGAGGACTTCGCACCAGCTACAAATTGAACCTCTTCCTATTGAATATTTGTACACCGATTAATTATACGTAGTTTTGCTAGCATTGAGTAACGACAACAAAATCACGCGTACAAAACACGTTTGCCTGTGGTTTCTCTATCAGCACGATCCGGTCGTCCTAAATGTAAAATGCAAACCATACAACACATGTATGGGTCTAAGTTATTGAGAAAGAAATTGCATCTAGTTGTTTCACGAGGAGATTCAACCACCAACAACCTTTTTTCCTAGTCCAGCAAAGGATTTTAATGTAACAATTATTTCATTCATCCGATGTTACGTATCTGAAAACCCTATTTCTCTCTTTCTCCCTTTTCTTTTCTCTCCACAGAATTTTAAGCACTGCTACGCGGCTTCCATAAATAGCAAGCTACTTCACTGTTACCTTTCATTATTTCCATTGTCCCATTTGCAAACAAAAACCAGAGCCACACCCTATTTTTTTAATCTCCATTTTTCACCAAAGAGAACGAACAAGAAGCTTGTTTATGAATCTTGCGACTCAATTTTTCTCGAAAATTTTGTCAATGGAACAACCCAAATCAGTTCTCACAATGACAGGCAGATTTGCGAATGAAATATTGAGCTTCATTATCTTCACTCTATTAGACATCCTCGATTTCTTGTTATGTTACGTTTACAAAATACTAGATTATCTAATCGAAGCAGAATGGAAACCGTGTTATTGTTCATCTGAGAAAGAAGCCATTACCAGCAGTGGCAAGATCTTAGTCTCCGAACATGGAGAATCAAAAATTTTGTACCTCACTCCCACCAAGTTACGGCTAGAGGAAATCTCAGACACGCTCTATACTCGCCCTTCATTGGTGTCCGAGGTTTCAAAATCGACCGTGGATGAGCTAAAGAGGGTGAAAACAGAAGGCAATAGTATGATACAATCACGAGAAAAAATCAACAAGAGAGGAGGAATTATTCGATCCACATTCATCATTAACTCCACCATCGTCGAAATGTTACAAGGGAGGATACAGAAACTTCCTATTCCCAGATGGTCGGATTGCGATTGCAAAACCTGCACTTGCTGGACTTCTTGCAAAGAATCACTATTCGTCAAAGCTGACGGAGCTAAAGGTAATAAAAAGTTGAAAACACAACAGTTTCACTGATAGTAACTAGCCAGTGCACTAATTTGAACTGATCATTTCTTGTTGAAAGCAGAAAATGTGCAAGAAGATGTTTTGTTCATTCATGGATTCATCTCGTCGTCTGCATTCTGGACCGAAACATTATATCCCAACTTCTCAAAGACTACGAAATCAAAGTACAGGCTACTTGCAGTGGATCTGCTCGGTTTTGGGAAGAGTCCGAAGCCAAACGATTCACTTTATACTCTTAGAGAACATTTAGACATGATTGAGAAGTCTGTTCTTGAGGCATACAAAGTGAAATCTTTTCATATTGTGGCACATTCAATGGGTTGCATTTTGGCTCTTGCACTTGCTGTCAATCATCCTGCATCTGTCAAATCCCTAACTCTACTTGCACCAGTAAGTTAATATTCCTAATCAACCCATTAATTTAGTTTTAAATTTTAGAGTGTATATGAATTAATTTTGTGGGCTCCTAAAAATGGCAGCCATATTTTCCGGCACCAAAGGGCGAACAACCATCACAATATATGATGAAAAGGGTGGCACCACGTCAAGTTTGGCCACTGATCACGTTTGGGGCATCATTAGCTTGCTGGTACGAGCACATTGGTAGAACTGTTTCCCTAGTGCTATGCAAGAACCACCGCCTGTGGGAATTTCTTACCAGACTTTTCACCAGAAACAGGTGCTTACAAGTCTTCTAGCTACAACGTACCACATCAGATATAGGAGCGTAAATGTGTGAAAATGAATTGGATTTTGCTACATGTACATCAAAATTTACATAAAAAATTACACAATGTCACATGAAACTCTACTATTTATGAGTTTAAAACACAATCACCCTTACATCATTTTCGATAACCGTTTATTTACCATTTTGATATACAAGTAGCAAAATCCAAATGCACCTAACTAATCTAGCCCGTCTCGTTTAGATAAAAAAAATCATATTTTTTTAGTAAATTTTAATAATAATTAATGAAATATATGGTTGAAAAATTGTGGATTCCACAAAATATATGTTTAATCGTTTTCTTTAGCTGAACCATAGACAATCCAACACAATCTTTCTAGGTGTCCACATTTATGTGAAATTCATAACCAAAACTACCCTCTACTTGGGTTTACAAATTAGTTTTATGTAGACACATGGTCATACACAAGTAATTATCACCATTTTGCATTTTCACCAAAATTTCCTTTTTCGACTGAACTAATTTGAAACAAAATTATGTGCACACAGGATAAGAACATACTTGATGGAGGGGTTCTTCTGTCACACGCACATCGCAGCATGGCATACGCTGCACAACATAATATGTGGCACTGCCGGACTAATGGAAAGATACTTGCACGAGGTTAAGAATGTGGTAAAGTGCGACGTGAATATATTCCACGGTAAAGATGATGAGCTCATTCCAGTCGAGTGCAGTTACAGCGTTAAATCAAGAATTCCCCGAGCTAGAGTTAAGGTTGTCGAAAACAAAGATCACATCACAATAGTTGTGGGAAGGCAGAAGGCCTTTGCTAGGGAACTCGAGCAGATATGGAGAAATGCAACCACAATTAAGTTATAGTATATAGGTAAAAAAGAATGCAAATGTCTCTTATTTGATCAGGATTGATTTGGTGTTTTGCAAGTTTTTCGATTCCTTACTGTTTCATATATGAATTGTCAAGTCTCAATTAGTCATCCTAATTTGGCAAGGAATGAGATACTTTTAGTACATAATAATGATTTTGACTCAAGATTGTCCAATTATCTATGAAGTCGAAATGTATTTTGATTGAATTATTTTTGGTGTACATAAAAATTGGTATATAGGAGTGTCCACACTCCCATGTGAGGGTGTAGACACCCCAGTGTACCAAAAATTATGTACACCAAGCATGATTCATTGGTCAATGATTCAGTGGATCCAATATATAGAAACAAAGTAGTGGGGTGGGGTCACAGGGGTTTGGGGTGGGTGTTCTAATTAGTTCGACTATTTCTTCCACGCTCTTAATAAATAATTTGTTGTGTGAAGCAATTAATAAATATTTATGACAATAAATTGCATGGCAGAAGGCTGATGCACAGAAGTAGTCTAGACAATAAATGTTGGAATAAATCAATAATCTGCTTCTCACCAACTGGCTACTCTGGTTGTTCTTCTACATAATTTACATAACGCTTTTTTTTTTTATTACAATGATAGGCCAGTCAAGTCGAGACGACAGATCTAGAATTGGACTAAACTATTTTACGTTTTACACTTGCACCGTCAATCTTAAATCCTACTATTTTAGAGAGGGGAAGAGAGTCTAGTGTGGTACCGATTTATCGATGTATGTACAACTTCTTGCACCTTTAAGCAGCGCGGAGCTACAAGGGCCGGGGTGGCGATCGCCTCCACAACATTTTAAAATTATTGAAAATCCATGTAGAAATTCTGAGTTTTTTTAATTATTTAACATAATGTATAATATATGTATATTTTGCCCCCCCTCACAATGTTTTCGCCCCACCAACATGAAGATCCTGACTTCACTATGCTAATTCGGGATGGAATTTGTGTCAATTTACTTTGACGATGTGATCAGAGACGATTTTTTTTTTTCTTTTTTTAAAATTCACGAAAATAAAAGTTTCTTCATCGAATACTCAAAACAGTGGGGTGTCGGCTAACATGGAGAAATAAGAGGATTAATGCTATTAATCGATTCTGGTGATGAACTGACATGTAAGTCCTACTGCCACTTAGACTGTTGTTGATACATTATTATGGGAGACAGCCTTCGATAATTAGCCTGTTGGGGGAAAGAACAACCTAACAATTGCAAGCTGTACTTAAATATTCTAAATATCACTCTACAATTTCTTCACACGATGAACTGTAAAGAATATTTCTACTAGTGATGCTTGGGTTGAAATTTTCTTAGGAGAACTCAATACAGATATATCTGTTAATAATTCTTTAGTTTTTGAGGTCAGTAAGCTTATAATCTTACTACATTTGGGCTGTGGAATGCGTAGATGTTGATAGTGAATTATTTAATATGTGGAAAATGCTATTTGTACAAAGCATTTTACATAATGGGTGCCATAAGGGATAAATGACGACCCCCCATTATGGCCCCCTATTGGGGGGCGCCATGTAAAGGGTTATGTGCCCCTAGCATAACCCTAAATATGTTTTCTCCTTCTAATTTTAGCTTTGACAATTGACATAGAAAAGTACTTAATTTAGCTCGAAGATAGCAGCCTCAAAATCCACCAATTGCAACCTGGAATAGTCATATTTCTTTTCTAATGTTCCAACTCAGTATATGTGAACTCTTAAGTCTCTAACTATACCTCAAGTTTGGTGTGAAGGCCCATGCTTTGAGCTGTGCCAGGACGAGCATCATCCAGATTCGTGCTAGACGTTACAATTGAAGACCTAGCTTGCTCCAAATGTTCCAAGAAATCCATAACTACATGATCGGTCCAAGGAGCTCCAAGTGGAGCTTCCCCACCTGCCACCCACCCCAAATGGCCACCTTTCGGAGTAACTATCAACAAACAGTTTGGATTTTCCTGAGGCATATAAAGAATTGGGGAAAAATGAGTAAAACTGTCCAACTATTCAAGACAAGGAACCCAAAAAATGGTTCTTACATATTGATCTTGATACTCTTTATTTATTTGGTACATAAGCAAGTGATGACATGAACGTAATATTGTTTCTTCACCGCACCTTGCCAATTTTATCATTTCTTTGCACGGAAGCATACTTTTAGAATATTTTATCTTATTAACATATTGCAGAAGATTTCCCAATCTAATATAATCGATTTGTTTCTTATTACCTTTCTCAGTAGTCTTCATTTTTGTACGAGGGGACCAATTGGAGAAATGTGTAAAACTGCCTAAAATTATTTGGTCAACTAAATAAAAAGAGAATGTATAGGCATTAAGCATTTTTAATCATGTTTTGATCATTTCTTCTGAAAATGTGGAAAATGAATTTCAAGAAAACGCCAACAAACACCTGCAGGCTGCACCATCCATTTCATTTTCTTTTTGGGTATGAAACTCATGCCATGACCTAGCGAAATGGAATACTATTAGGGCAACAGGCCAGATATTTGCATACCTTGATATCTTCACGCGGGATTCCCCGAGATGGAGCAATTGGATCATTCGCAGCCTGAATATCATTTTAAAAAAATTATGTTGAACATTTGCTTGCAAGCAAAATCATACCTAACAGATGCTTTTATCCCAACAACGTTCCCTTATTTTATATCTCCCCAAAATTAATCAATTTGGGAAGTGTTTACCAGAAATTTCTTCAAGGGTAAGAAAAAAACATAGAAAATAGAAAAATAACTTATAGAAATTGTTACAAGGTACAAAAGAAACAAAATGTGAAATAACTCCTCGAAGCACATAAAGGAAAAGGAAGGTGATGTTGAAGTACTATAAGAGTAATCAACAAGGTAATTTTATACAAAAAAAAATATTTTTATTTTCGGAATATAATCGGTAATAAAATGGGTTGAATTTTCTTAAACCAAACCATTTTTAAACCGGTTCAAGTTTTCTCAAACCTAAACCTAACAGTTTGGTCTTGCTTTAAACTGCAGTTCAACTATATATTTTTTTCTTGTTCACTCTATCGTCATTATTTCATTGGTTGTAATATTTTTTCATACTTTATTAACGATAAAAGAAAAAACTATATACATCAAACAATAAATTTAAGTGGTTGAAATTGTGGAGATTTTGTTTCTAATGTTTGTGAGACGAAGAGGGTTTCGACTTTGGTGCAAGGGCTTTGGCTTTGATGGATTGATCAGTAATAGGGTTATAAAATTAGGGTATTAATTGATTATTAGAATTTAATAATGGAAAATTGACCAAAGTACCAATTGTTTTATCAAAACTTCAATAGTTACTCACTCCGTCTCATAAAGATAGGCTTGTTTTCTTTATTCATTTGTCCCAAATTATAGTCCATTGTCCTTGCTAAGGGTATAATTGATTTCCTAGTTTTCTAGTATACCTTTATTCAAGGGCGAAGCCAGAAAGATACGTTGGGGTGGACTGAATTTTTTTTTTTTCCAATGAACTTATATCGTAAAAGATGCTCTATACCACACGAGATTTAGTTTAAAAGGTTAAATTCATGACACTCATAATAATGTGGGTCAAAATATATTTTTGGACATTCATAACAAAGTTCTAACAAATATATTTTTGACTAATAAATTAAATATATAGCATATTATTTATTTTGATAATAATATCCATTTCATGGTCGAAATAATTAAATTTTTTAACTCACAACTATAAATAAGTAATACATGAAAAAATTCATTAGAAAAAATTTAATTACTTTTAAACTTAGAGTGTGTTTAGTGCATATTAAAATAAGAGAATGCATTTTTTTGAAATGATGTGATGAGGAATGTGTGGTTGAAAAAGAAGGAAAAATTATTGATGTGATGGAAAATATTATTTTATTGACGAATGTGTGGTTGAAAATAAGTTAAAGAATGAGAATGAAATAAATAATGTGGATCAAACAGAGACTTAGTCAAACATGTGACATTTCATATTGTTCAAATAAGTCATTTATCTTTAATCAATAAAAAATATTTGTTATATAATAAACTAATTTGATTATAAGTGAACTCTTTAAATTTAGTTATATATATGTGTGTGAAATAAAATATCTAATTTGGTAATGAATTATTTGTGTATCATGAATATGAATAAAATAAATATGTAATTGTTCTATAGTTTAAACTAAATTTGAATAATTGAACATTGGGGTTGGGTTGAGAATGAAGTTAGTTGGGCTAAAATTAATTTTTGGGCTGGACTAAATTTTTATTCTTTTTTATTTTCACATGAATTTGGGCTAGATTTTTCATTTTTTACAAGCCAATTTGCTTCTGGGCTGGGCTAGGACTAAATTTTTATTCCTTCTTATTTTCACATGAATTTGGGCTAAATTTTTCATTTTTTACAAGCCAATTTACTTCAAGGTTGGGACAGGGCAGGGCAGGGCTATAGCCCATCCCAGCCTTCCTCTCTATCCGCCTCTGCCCTTATTTAATATGTCTTGTTATCAATAAATATGAACTACTCTTATTTAAATCATTATTCAATTTAGGGGTATATTAGAAAAAATATAAATAAAACTTATCGTTCCAACTATATTAATTAAATTTTTCTTAATCTGTGTAAAAATGAAAACAAGTTTATCTTTGTGGGATGGAGAGAGTATATTTGATTTGAATGTTAAGATTGTAATTTATCATTCTAATTTCTAGGGATTTTTTTTTTTTTTTAAATGGTATAGTTCAGTTTCCACCATTAAATTTCCGAAATCTAAACCAAACCTTTTTAGAACGGCTTGGGTTTAGTTCAAAACTCTTTTGTAGATAGGCTTACATGGCACCAAACCAAGGTTTCAAAAAGGTGGTTTCAGTTCGATTTTCCGATTCGTAGATTTTTGCTTACAGCCTACCTTAAATAAACGAACCACTTTATTCTATAACATATTAAACCACAGGTTTCTCAATTTTTCTTCAATGGCTATATATTTCCAATGTTACAATATTTCAAAGATAGTATCATAATTTGTAAAAGCACTTGCCTGAATGCAAAGAAGAGGTATTGAGACATTCTTTAAGGAATCTGAGCTGCTTGAATTGGAGTAGTAATCATCCACCGATTTAAATCCAAATGAAACTGAAAGTGTTACAAGGAATAAGCAATGAGTAGGCAAGCAAAATTTAGAGTTATTTATGCTTCTATAATTGACTACATGCCTCGTGTTAATCCCTCATCAAATTCTCTGACAGATTTGGCATTAGCAGTCATTGGAATATCAAATTCACCTCTGATGTCCTCAAAAAGAAGAGCATGCCTGCAGAAATGACAAATTTCAGTTAAACAATCTACAAATTGAATTCTAAAAGTCATATTGATACAAATAATGACAAGAAAATAATCCAGTCGTTACTTCTTGAAAATTTTGCAGAGTGAATTTGCTAGAGCTTTGTCATATACAATATTAAAGCCCTTACGAAAGTCTTCATCTGCAATTACCAAGTTGAATGGATTGCACAAGGATACAGCGCCAGAAAGAGGGCAAGAATGAGATTCCTGTAACAAGATGTCGAAGTATATATAAGATAAACATCGTAGATTTATCTAAGCAGAAAAAATTGGAAAATACAAAGGAGGGACACCACAAAAAGTAGTCAGAGTAGCTAGTTTATGTAGCTAAAAAATGAGACCATGTCCCATTATACAATTCAATATCCACAAACATATATGCAATATGCTCCAAATACAGAATTATTTAGTATTTGATTTTAGTGAACGTCTCAATATCTATGTTTTTTCTTTCACTGGAACACTTGGAAAATGATGTAGGGCCTGTTTTTGTATTGGCAGGAAATTGCCATGTAACATCGTGGACTTAGTGAGAGAGGTTAGGAGATGTAAACAGTGAGTTCTTATGGCCCAATATCATTTTAATCTTTTAGAACATCGCATAGAGTTGCATAACAAAGGCCAAAAATGGTAACTCAGAAATGTAGCATGGAGTTGTATATTAGCTAACTCTGAAATGGTATCTCTTGCACGCTCTAGCTTATAATACGGTATGGATAGATAAATGAGTTACCACAGTTTTCTTGTGGCTGCTAGAGGAAATGATTATATGATGAAATACTCCTAAGAAAAGAGAGAAAATTTGTCAGGCTAGAATGTTAATGTTTTTTTATTGCTAAGCAAATGGATATCTTTTGCTTCACTAATGAGTAATTGTCAGAGAAGTTAAAGCTTTATTCCGTGTATGCTACACTGTATAGGCCGCATTGCAAGAGAAAGTTTTAACTTATTTTCTTCTTCAATATTGTCCATTGTTATCTAATCCACATTATCACCATGCCATTAGTGAATACTTTAAGACACTTGGAGAAAAGCACGTTTTATACAAACATTATCTATAGACTATAGCTTACTGGCAACAACACCACATTAAGCGACTAGTCGAACTAAAACAGGATTTATAGCCATAAATAGAACTTGAGAAGAATGATCAATCAGACATGAATATGCAGCTCTGTTACCTGACCCAAATATCGAACAAGAATATTTGCTCCAAGCGACCAGCCAACAGCATATAAATTAGCTCTTGGGTAGCGGTTGCCAACATGTGCAACCACCTCAGATATATCGCCAAGAAATGAAGCTGAATAAAACTGCAGTATTTAATTAATTTACCGCAATAAGAACTTTGACTAAAGTATTGGATTGATTTACTGTTAAAAAGTGAAAAAAACTGTAATTATTTTTTTCTTATTTTCAGAAATACTTGAACCATAGCATCCTGCACTAGCTATGATCCCAACATTTCATCAATACTGATTATTTAATTAAATTATTAAAACTTGAAAGCATTTGAAAAACTACCTGAGGTGTGGTAACAGGGCTGTCTCCACAACCTCTGCTATTAAACACCACCACGCGCCATCCCTTGTTTCTAGCTCTCAACAGCATATGCCTCACGTATGTGTCGCCACTCCCACCAGTAAGACCTGGCTGCAACCACCCATGGTTAGCACATTTTCAACTCTCTCCAAGACAACCATGCACATTCAATCTCAATCACTCACAACAAGAGCATTGCAGTTGAGCACTACTTCAAAATCTATCTACAGATACATATAAACATTGTAGAACCTATGTATTTCAGCTCTTTTAAACTGATTATGTATATCCCTTCTGACTTTCTAAAATAATTAGATAACTGTGGGTCAGTTGTATTGGCGGTCACCAAACTTTCACCTCAACAGCAACTAGTTCACTGAACTTCAATATGCAGCAATCAGGTGCAATCCGGGCGCGGCGCGGCCACATGACCATAAAAGATTTGTGTAAGTTAAAACGAACTATCTCCGTCTCAAACATCAATTTATGAAGAAATTTAAAATTAAAAGTTACAAACTTTTCATCAATTCTTGCACCTGAGCCCATTATAGTCTATATCCTAGAAATACTTTCAGAAGAATTTGTAGCATTATACAAATATAAAGACCCAAAAACACGCACCAGCAAAATGAGCACCGGAGACTCAGAAGGAAGCGTTCTAGCATCGCCGGAGACCCAGTCGAGGGCGACGGCACCGTTGTCTTGAGTGCGGAGACACTCACGCAGGAATCTGACGTCGGGTAGGGACCGGAAGAACGCTGCGAAAATGGTCTCCACGTGCCGGTTCCAACCAAAAACAGGATAAGGATTGTAGGGTAGATTGATGGTTTTGAATGCCGGGAGCAATTTCTCCATAGCTCCGCCTATAACTTCTAGCGATGGGTGGTGATCGTTAGAGGAATTAGCCATAGTGGCGACGGAGTTGGTGGAGGAGCGCAGAGTCAAATGACGGAAGGCTTTTGAAGGGAAAGCGCAATGGGATTGCTTGAGATGGCATAGAGAGAAGGAAAGAGGAGTGGCGAAGCCCATAGAGGCTATCGCCATTGGCGAGTTAAATGGTAGAAACTGCGGGTGATGACAAAAAGTTACGAATATTCCTTGTAATTTTTAGTTTTCCTTGTGTTCAATTAATTTATAAGAAAATGTTGTGGCCGGGGCCTGCCTCTGTTCTTTTTAAACCACACAAATTTTGGCTTTTATATTAGAAAAATTTAAATTCTAACTAATTCAATTCTTCTATAGAAAATATTTTCCTTGATTTTGAAGAGAAACATGGTTACATGTCTAAAAATAGGAAAATGTTTTCCATGACAAAAATATTAATCAAACAACACAAAAGTAGAAATTTGGGTAGAAAAATCACATTTTCCGTGAAAAATATTTGTAATCAAACGCACCTAAAGAAAATTCTTATCCATGGTTCCTAACCATTACAACTTGTTTCACTTGGATCCTTATTCATTTTTTCATCGCATTTGGGTCCCTAATTTTTTGTTTGTGGGGGCGTACAAGGACAAGTGGATGGAATGCATTCTAACTTTCCGTCAAATAGTCAATTAAAAGAACGACAGGAGCTTATCTTATAGGTAGAAATAAATATCCAAGAAATAATGAATCATGTTCGTTTCAAGTGACTATTTGATCATGTCTATTTGTTGTTACATGCACAAACAAAGACAATTTGGAAACCTAATGCGACAGAGAAAATGAATGGGTACAAGTAGTAATGTTAGGAGACTGTAAGAGAGAATTTCCGTTATAATAATGCAATAAGACTCTATCGAGACAAAGATCAACCGTCAAGATAGGGTGGACATATTTGCCGATTCATGTGAATTTTTGTTCGTGCGAATTAACATAATTCAATTAGCTTACACATTTTTTTGCCGGGAAAGAGTAACATTCTTGCTGGCACGATAACTTTGATAATTTTGTGCCTGTAAGCCACATTTTCGCGTGGGAGGCCTTCTATATTTGGTTGGTTCAAACGAAAATTAGCTGCTTTTAGTGCAGAATCAGGTAATTTTATAAAATAAAGCTCCTAAACATGCATATCATGTGTGTTGTTCCCAAATCAAGTATCCTTACAAGAAAAAACCTTGAAAGTTTTATGTCTTTGGAACTGATCGATCAATTGGAAATGGGCTTAAAATCCGCAACTTAATGAAGAAATCCAGGCCAACAGCAGCGAATAGGAAAATCAAAAGATTTTCCGAGACATAAACTGCACCATCAAAAGCATGCGATATTAAGCTGTCCGCATCCAGCTGCAGTGGCGGTCCACCTTCCAGTGTAGCGAGGCCTGCACCCAGAAACCAGCACACATAATTCTAGAATTTGATCCACTAATCGCCCTAAATTACCGTTATTGCTAGTAATATTCAAGACAAGTACCTTTGATGATGCCAAAAGCTGCACATGTTCCTGATTTAAGGTGGAAATCATCCAAGTCTCTTCTGATTGCATACCGGAATGTTACCCCATATAATGCACAACTAGCAAACGTGATTGCTAGAGGAAGTATTAGCTCGGAATAGTTTGTAACCCGAGTTAAGGATATCGGGAGCCCTGCAAAGGTGCCAATAACAGCAGAAATTAACGCAGCTTTAATAGACTCCAATCTCTCCTCATTTTTGTACATAACTTCTCTTTCCGAATCCATGCCTCTGCCACCATCGAGAGTTAAAGATTGCTCTGCTTCCTCGACCATTGCTCTTGCTTGTAATATTTCTTTCTGGCATTCTGCTATCTGCAATTGCCATACCGATCAGTGTTGGGACTCTAGGCTTTCCCTCAGCTCCAAATCAATCCAGAATTACAAAAGGAAAAAGCACCAGCAGCAAATAGAAACCAGAACAGATGTTGCACAGCAAAAAAGGAAACCAGCAGGAGAGATATAAACCAACAGAAGAAAGAAAAACCAGCAAGAATTTGTAACAGGAAGAAAATCCTCTTCCTCAAGCCTCTTATTAACCAAGAAGACTTTTACATTCAATTACATTGAATCGATCACCATCTCAAGTGATTCACTATACAAAATCAGAACATCCCAAAAAGCTTTCTACCAGATTAATTTTCCAGAAAACTTCTTTTCTCACAATCTCACTTTCTCTCTGATTTTATCTTTATCTTTCCCATTCATAAAACATGAATCATGTAGAAGAATTTCCGGATTAGCTTTCTACAAATCTCACTTACTACATACAAGAAAATTCTACTTTTCTTCTTGCCCTTGAGCTCCCTCTTTTAGCTAGATGTTGAGCTCTTCCAGAATTCTCTTTATTGCAGAGAATTCTTCCTTTTTCAGAGCTCCTTTTCTCTGTATTTTCGAGCTCCTTTTCAGCTCCCTATTTCTTCAGTCCTAATCACTATTTATAGACACAAAGGAGGAATCAATTCAATTATTAACTAACTGCCTACCTAAGGCTCCATCTAGTTGAAGATTCTAACAAAAAAATCTGTTGATCAGACCAGCAACTAACCAGCTCTTCTTGCAACAGATTTCATCCAACTGGCTGAGGTATCAAGAGACAGAATCCAAGGAATCATTCCTTACAATTAGTTTTAACAACACAAACTACCTCCACACAACAGCAAAAATAATAATAATAATAATAATAATCGAGGCAAGACCGTGAAGTGATTAGACCTGCATAAAAGTGCAGGTCATGAAGAGCCAATTGTGAGCAGCTCATGCTGGGCTTAGGGTAGAGCATCTTCTCAATTTGACAATTTCATTAACTAGCATTGAAATATTTTGCAAATCATTTGATTCGCGTTGGTTCACACATTTATTAGGTCGTCCTAATATATTCCTCCTATAAAAAGAATATAAGAGCGAGCCTCCATTTTATGTGTCATAGTAAACACTAGAGGGAGGCTTGAGTCCAAAATACATTGTAATTCTCTTCTGGGATATGGTGAAATTTTGCCGGGATTCCGGTGGACTCAGCTCTCGCATTCGGGTTGAAACACATTAAAACGTGTGTTTCTTTGTATTGGTTTTCCTATTTCACGTTGTTAATTGCTCAATATAGCACAAATTATTCGTTTAATTCATAACAATTCAGAGCAGTTGAATGTTAGATATCTTGATCAATCATCATGACATAAGTAGGCACATCAATAAATAAGTCTCACAGAGGACATATAACAAGCAATTAGAGTGCAAGATTTACCTCGGAGGCTTTTGCTTCTAGTTGATTGATATAATCCCTCATCATCTTAGCTTCAATTTCTTGCTTTTCAATCTCGGCAAGCTCTCTCTTGGCCATTTCAACTCTCTGGGTAGCTTTCTCCAGTCCATCCAACAAAACCCGGTTCTCTTCTTTGTTCAACAATTCCTCTACTCTCTCGTCCACCATACCTGACAAAATGTCCTTGAAATTGCCCCCATTTTCGCCACTGATACTTCCCGGGCTACCATTTTTGCTGCACTTCACCGTTAGTGCTCGTGTAATTGAAGATAATGATATCTTAGGGTGTTGTGCGGTGATATACAGTGTTTTTGGGATCGAAGATGTGAGTAATGAAGGGTTGAATATGAAAATGGCTGTTGCGGCTGTCATACTTGGCTACATCTATTGCTCCAGAAAAATAATTGGCTCTTATAACAAGTAACAATTGATCTCAAAATTACTTATCCTACAAAATTGACTCTAGAGCATTTTTTGTTCTAAAAAATCACAAAACGTTGTCAGACGTGGATGCGAGGCCTCAACCTTTACAAGTTTAAGCAAGTGGGTTAGCCGTAAAAAAAACATTTTTTTTTTATTTTTAATATTCTTTTAAAAATTATTTAATAATAAAAATAATTAAAAAAATCTAAAATTACAAACAATTATATTTACTTAATAACTTGTATTCAATTTGGACTTTTGAAGATTTTGATGGACTTTTTTTAAGTGATGATTTTTGTGGATTTCGTGAATTTTTTAGAGATTTGTATGGAA
>CAIGRF010218303.1:1656-15750 GCA_903798235.1 Fraxinus ornus
AAATTTAAGAATTATTTGCCATATTTGAAGTGTTGAATTTGATTGCAAGTTGGTAATTAATTTTGTGCATTTAATTGTCGTTTAGTCACTGTGTGAGACTGCATTACATGAAAATTTGAATTTTTGTTAATATACCTTCATGTTGTATTGATTATTTTGTTAGAACACCTAGACTTGTCCTGTTTGAACATTCCCTTGATACTAAGATCTTGAGTCTTACGAAACCTTAGGAATCTAGAACGATGTATACTGCGGCCTTAGGATTACTTTGTGTGGTCTATTTGTACACTTTAGTTGTTCTGTTTCTATCTTCACATTGCAAAGTTGGAACTTTCAATGGGAAATGAGATTTCTCAATTTGACAATAAAGGATGAAGGATATCTTGGTTCAATAAAAAGTTTTAAAGCCATAGACGACAAATTTCCTGCAAATTTAACAGAAGTACAAAAGGAAGAATATAATAAACTTGCTTACACTTCAATTATTTTACATCGATCTGACAGCGTTTTGAGAAAAGTTGGAAAATTTGATTTTACAAATGAACTTTGGCAAAAGTTGGAGGACTTATATTTGTTTGAGTCTACTTCTAATAAATTGTACTTGTTTGAAAGATTTTTCGATTTTAAAATAGATCATTTAAATGATCTTGGCGATAATCTAGATATTTTCAACAAACTTGTTCAGGAGATCGATAACTGTGATGAAAAGGTATCTGAAATGTATAAGACCATTATTTTGCTTAATTCTATGTCTGATTTATATAGAGAGGTTAATAATGCAATTAAGTATGATAGAGACACCAACACTCGAGATTGTCATAAATTTTCTTAGGAGTAAGGAGATGGAGATTAAGGCTGAAAAAGATAATAAGGAGAGTGGTGAGGTATATATGACGAGGAGTAGAATGAAGTTTAAGCAAATGAATTTGGGTAGAGCTCAAGACAGTAGTGATTCGAGTGATGAAGGCAGTAAGAAGAATGGTAAGGGTTGGAATAAGTCCGGTGGTAAGTGATGTTACAATTGTGATAAATCTGGACACTTTGTAAAGGATTGTCCTAGGAAGAAGGATAATCAGAAGGGTAAAATGAGAGACTAGGCGAATGTGGTATAAGGTCGAGTGATGATCCTAGTGAGATTTATTGAGAGTAAACACGTTACTGCATGTGCATCCGTGTGTAATCCTTTCTGCATGTGTGTGATTGCTTAATTCTGTTGCATGGTTATATGTGCATTTCAATGTGTTTGATATGTACATTTGCATGAATTTTGAGAGCAATTTAATTACTTGGTGTAATTATTTACATGCATGTAGGTTAAGACACATTAACAGTATGTGTGATGAGTGTCTATTGGTGATGTGAAGTATAGATATTTAGGGATACATTGATGATTTATACCGGAGATGTGGAGTGTGACATCTGGATCACAAGTAGAGATGTGATTAAATGTTGGAATCCTTTATCTGTGAAAAGACCTTGATAAGTTGGAGTGTGAGAAAGACACTTCTATCACTTTTGTTAAGTGGAAACCCGTTATCCACTTAGGCTTGGAGAAGTAGTGTAGTGATAGAGGATTATCCCAATGACTTAGGATCTATAGAGGTCTACCATTAGACTTGAGTTGAGTGATCAGTCTAGTGACATGGTTGGGGATGAGGTGAAATATGTGTTCTTGAGGTATGAATAACACGAAATGTGATAGGATAAGTGTGGTGAGATCTTTTCGTCGGGTCATTTATGCATTTGTAGCATATGTATTAATCGCTTCATTGATGAACCGTTGTTCTGTGAACATTTTTTTTTTAAATATCCGTGTTATCATATATGATATCTCCATCGCATATTTATTTGTTCTTGATTGATTAATGTGATTATTTGCTTTTACTTTGGTATTTTTTTGACCTTAGCCCTAGTGAGAAACGGGTATAATATGTGTTTTAGGTCCGAAACACAAGAAAATCTCTATGATTCTAATTTTATTGGTTGCCTTAATTATGCAAACTTTAACTTTGTGATTTGATTGCTTGCAGATTGATTGTGTATCAAGTGGAGATTTGTTGGATTTTGATACCCAATGAATCTCGGGCGATGATGTAAACGTTGGATTAAATTATTACCAACAACCAAGTCCAAAAGCTCAACTTGAAAATACCGTAGGCCGTTGAAAGCAACTTAAACAATTAATATTGCTCATGACTCATATAATATATTACCTATTGAATGACTTTGAAGTTTGGCTCATTTAACCTCTTTTATTGGTCCACTAAAGCATAACCTAACTTATATATATGGCGTCTTTGCCCTAGCCGTTTTGTGGATAATTTGTGTGAAAGGAGAAAACATGGTTGCCCTATTGAGAGAGAAACGTGTGTGCCTTGTGCTGAGAAAAATCCAACTGCCATTAATTCCAAAAACCAGCACTTGCTTCCTTCATCTTTGGTCTCCGTTTTTGTATCTCTTTCATTGGTTTTTCTTCTTGTCTTTGTGGATACAAATCATCACCATTATCTTATCTTTTGTAGGTGAGATTGAGAAGCAATTGAGGTGAATATGTCGGTTGAGGGTTGGAGTCATTTGGATTGGTTGTTTGGTAGAGAAACTTAACGTGAAACTGAACTTGAAAAACACCGTTTTGACAAGCCTTGGAGCAAGCAACACAGACATTAGCATCCTACCAATCTTTTAAAACACAATGTCCGCTTAGGCTCAAAGTGCATGCTTTAGTACGCAAACACCACCACAAATTATGAACATTGTAGCTCCTTTTTCTTTGTTAGTACCGACCGGTGCTATCTGATTTCCGTTATCCAACATGCCATGCATCAATAAATGGGAAACGTGGACTCAGTTATGCCAACTATCAAAGCTTAGCACTAAGAACTGCGTCAGATTAATATGCCCAAAATAGTTAATTTACATATAAGCAATTCAAATGGCATATAGTAAGAAACACTTCAAACTATTAACATTTGTTAAGGCATCAATCAATCTCACATTAAGTTCTAAGATTCCGAAACCACGCACACATGCACAAACAAGCACACATAGATAGACAGGAGGACAAAAGCAGCCTTGAGAAGGCCGAAACAGTGCATTCTGGTTCATGTCACGAAACAATATTATTTTCAACACGTCCCCCCACATGTAGGAGGGGTTTATTTTTTTCCTATCAAAGCCAGACACGTGAACAATTGTATTAAATGGGTTGCAAGGAGTCTTGAACCCAGAACTTTGCTCTCACGCCAAAAGATAAAGAGAACTGTAGAAGAAATTTCTGTTTTCTGTATATTTTTTCACTGGAAGGATTACATGTTATATACAATTCCAGAGAGAAATTAAAAAAGAAACCACCCAAATCACCTACAAATTATTCTAAGAAATCTATACATGACATATTTACATAATACAAATAAAATTGCTAATTCAATATTACAGATGACCAAATTATTCAAGGCATTATATTGTTAATTTCTTGGTTAAAAAAATTATCCAATGGAACTGATATTGCTGAATTAGAAGTGCTTAATTTTATTGGTTTAACTCAGGCATGGTTTCAGTTGCTTTAATACTTAAAAACGGGTTAATTTTTTTTTGAAAGAGATTGAATCTACACAAAATTAAATAGAACTTAAGAAATTTATTATTAACCCTCTGGTATAGCACTTACAGGTTGTAGTTGAGAGTTTGTCACGAGGGTTTGGGGGCCACTCAGAAAGAAGCTCTCAGAGCTGCCCTCTGCGGCATGAGGTGACATACTAGAATCCTCCTTTGAACTACCAGTCAAAGGAAGTCCAAAAAGATGATCCCCCCATATATCATAAGTATAATTTTCCTCAATCCCCATCTTTTGCTCAATTTTATCCGGTTTTTTATCCTGAAGTTTGGAACCAGGAGCCCGCGCATGTGAAGCAATTGTAGATGTCGAAGCCAAAACGGGAGATTGACGTGTCAAATGTGGGGGAGCCCTTCCAGAAATAGGAAAGGTTGCAGAAGTCATCACAACAGCTCTGCCAGCCACTTTTCTTGCTAAACTTGGCTTCTCTTGAGCAGAAAAGAACCAATTACTGTTGCTAAGATTCAAAGAAAGATCAGCCCCCAATGCATTTACCTTAGAGTGAGGTTCTGTAAATGTGCTTTTATCACATTGCTGGTCAGCTACCTGAGTGAATGTATGTTTGGCTTCCACAGATGTGACAGGTGAAAAGGGTGAGGTCGGTGTAGAATTTCCACTCTGACTGCTTGAAACTTCAAAAAGTCCACTTAGTGCTGTACTGGAACTCTTATTCTTCCGTCGCCTTCTTCCCTTCCCCTTTCCAATTTTAACTGTCAGGATTCCAGTTTGTGATGCATCTTGAATATCAGGGCGTTCCACTGATACAGGTTTTGACAGTGAAGAGAGTGACGATATGGCTTCTTGTTGAGTATTCAATAGAGTGTTGGTTTGCTTTTGATATCCCATAGATGGATTTACACGTTTCCGGGCACCAGCTCGACCATCAGATTCTAGCAAGTCTTTCCCATTTGAACTTATAAGGCCACTCATTTTCTGGGATTTGGGATACCTGCTATGGTTTTTGGGATTGTGATGCGCCTTAGAACATTTTTCTGCAAAGCTCACAGTGGAGATGAAGCTTTTCCCACTCTTAAACAAGTATTCTTGAAAGCCAAAGGCCATTACATGGGGAAATAAGAAACAGAGCAGCAGTAACAATATGAAAATGGAAAAAAGAATCGCAACCATGGATCTCTTAACTCGAATCCAGAATGTAGATCTTTTGCAGAAGTTGAGTAAAGACATGGGAATACTTGCTTTCATAGGAATCACAAAAATCCCTGATGCCAGAACCAGTTGAAGGTCCCTCTTTATTGTAGCTGTAGAGAAATCAGTCTGATATGATATCTGAAGCTTTATAGATTCCCCAGGCAGAAGAGAAAAACCCTTACAAGTATTTACTAGAAACCCATCCATACCACATTCAGCTCCAGAAACTTCAATTCGCTTTACCTCTAAAGGAAGGTCTCCCGTGTTCTTGGCGTACAGCTCTTTTATCAAAGGCTCAGAACAGGCAAGACTTTTGTCTTCCATGTAATGTGACATGTCTGGAGACAAAAAACTATGTGGAGTTGGCAAGTTTAACTTAAATTCTAAACCTTGCACAGGAATAGCCTCCTCAAACAAGACCAAGGAAACTAACCCCCCAAATCCACGCAAAGATAACCACTCCACACCAGAGAGATTATTCCTTATCAAAATTGAGCTTTTCCATTCACATCGATTAGAGGGACGAAAGAGAATTGGGCCAAAGGACGCTTTACCATAAGGATGAACAAAAGCTTCTGTCACTGCACTCTCTGCTATTGAGAAACCATACCTTGTATGAGCAATTGATTTATTACTCACCAAACTACTGGATGAAGGCAGTTGCATAAGAGTGTCAGATGTCCTGCACTCATCAATAATTTCTCCAGAATTAAGAACAAGCTGCATCACAATTGATTCTTGGCTTGGGTTTTTGACAGTTATCCACTGAGACCAATGACTTCCAACTTGAACTACAGGGAAAAATACTTCATTTTCATCAAGAACAGACATGAATTTTGTGGCCGCATGAGACTTCCAGTTTCCGAGCACCAGCTCCTCTGCTTCTCTTGCATCCACTGCCTTCAGATACGGATTCACATTAATAAATGACTATATGCAAGAAAGTTGAAATACATGATTTTAGCATATAAGTGAAAATATTTAAAGATGGAAGAAAGATACTGTAAGTCAATACAGAGCCAAATTATGTATAAAAGGCATATCACACAATTACAGGATGAACAATTGTTTGATTAATTCGTAACAGGACAGAGGCATCTGCGCTATACCAAGAACTTTTTCAACCCATAGATCTATAGAAGCAGAAAATAGAAGGTCGAGTACCGGAAATATGACCTATATTTTGCTCCAAGTGACGCATTCCAAGAGGCTATTAGATTTTCTATTATATGTACATAAAGTTACATGCCATGTACTGCAGGTACTGGAAACTTCCATGAAGAGATACAGAAACCTTCCTACTCATCCAACAAACAAAAGTAAAGAACAAGTAAGACTTCCACGCCTCATCCAATTACAAGAAGTAACAAACAGATTATGTTCTGGCCTAGCATTTCTCCAGATGCATTTCTCCAGATATGAGTAATCCACTCAAATATCATTCTATCAAAATTTTCCCCCGACTCAATTTCATTGCAACTATTAAATTATCTCCTATTTTCATTTCCTTACAGCACAATCCAAGTACCAACCAACTAATCAATTAAATCAAATGCAAAATTCATGTGTCACATCCTAGTTTTAGGACTCAGAAATGAGCTGTGTGAAAACTGAAAAGTCAAAGATGCAAAGTATAAGCCAAATTCACTCATAATAACAATCAGTTTAAGATACCCTTCTCTTTTCCTTTCATCCCTTGCACAGTTACCAGTAATCATAATGTCAAACAAACAGCTTTAAAAATCTATTAGAGCCCGTTTAGCATGACTTTTGATTTTACTTCCTATAGAAGAGCATCCTAAGGAAATTACCTTAATTTTTATTTGAAAACTAATTTCTAAAAGAACTTCTAATTACGAAAATGCTTTTAGAGGAAACCACATTGAACCAACTGTTGGGAAATGTAAAGTGGAAAATAAATATTTTTCAATTCCCACCACGGTTCTGCTTTGTGTTTAGATAGAAATTATGTTTAGAATAATTGTACCTTTTATAAATTCTACAAACTCCTTTGCTGATTTTGGAATACGAACAATCACAAACTGCAATCCCAGCTGTCCAATTGTCCAGCCTCCAATGAAAATCCATACAGGGAACAAGAATGAGAGAATTAGGGTTTCTCTTTTCTTGTACTAGCAAAAATATGAATTATTTTCTGTTCTATTTTTCTGAAACCTTAATGGCTTTTTAATATAAGTCCAAATGGGATTAGCTTGTCTCTTAAGCTTAACCTGATCCAATATTTAATTAATCCAATAATTAAATATGGTCCATGAATTAATTAATTCGGACCTATTAACAAACAACACAATTAATTAATTGTACAACATTTGTTACTTAATTAATTAAAATCGCATTCTTTTAGTTCTCCTTTTTATGTGTGACCCATCATATTCCTGATCACGATACCTAATGACGTGAATTATTATTTTGATCTAATCAAAATCGTTAAATTAAAATACCCTTATTAATTTATCACAAATTCACATTCGTTGTCCCAGATTGACATCTAACAATGTGCCAAGAGAATACATGTGACGAAAAATGTCACGTGGTATGACAAAATCAAAGTTATTCATTTACCGTGAAACTATAATCCTTTCGTCAATATGATTCGATCAATTACGAGATATGGATGTGTCAATTTCTATTATCGATCATATCTTTCATTCCACAATTAAGGGTGTGTTTGAGTTAGATTATTTTGAAAGAATGTATTCTGGAATAGTAGATTGATGGAGAATGTGTGGTTGAAAAATAAGGAAATGTTATTGATGTAATGAAAAATATTATTTTATTGAAGAATATGTGGTTGAACATGAGTAGAAGAATGAAAATAAAAATTTTAATGTGTACCAAACAGGGGCTAAGTCAATGTAAGTCGAAAACTCCTTTTCAGCTTATGAGTACACCTTGGCCAACGATTTCGTTATTAACTTAACTGAATGAAATGTAGATCATAATCTCTTACTATCTAAGAGTGACGAATCTTCTATTGATCATACACAACCTTCATATGATTCTTGACATACCTGAACGATGCCGTATTAACGACCCTTAGCAGAGCAACATCCAACATCACCAAAGTTTGACCATCCTCATAAAAGGTACTATGATGGCCGCAAGTCAAAGGACCAATTCCACTACCGAACCTTGAAGATTAACCATTGACACTCAAGGAACAGAATGTGAGTATTTGGGTTTCTCCTTTATTCTGTTGGCAAGAATATGAATTGTGTTGTATTCAATTCCAAAATCGTAATGGCTTTTTAATATAAGTCCAAGTGGGCTTAGCCTGTCTCTTAAACTTAGTCCGATCTAATNTAACATCCGTACTACAGATGATTTAAGATTCAGTCATATATAATTTGTATTTTACAATCATAACTCTTTATGATTAATAAATTATTAAGACTTGAATCTACGGATTCTATTATTTAATTTATTAGAACATTAATTCAATTAAATAATAGATTTTACCACAAATATGCATTAATTATATATTAAAAGTATTTATGTCCAAAATTGATTGGACCTAAGGCATAACATTTACACCAACTTTCTCTAAAAGTTGTTCCAGAAGAAGTTCATAAAATTAACCAAAATGGTCTAAAAGCTGCTTTTGAGTGTCAAAAGCTCCTATCGGCTTCTCAGAAGCCACGCCGAACGGGGCCCTTAGTTTCATTTTGCTGCTTAGTTTCGTTTTGCTGCCCCATATGAAGTAGAACATGATGTCTGGTGATCGTATTGCAACAAGATAAACCGAAATTATATTGATTTTGCTTGTTGAGCAACAAATCCTATCAATGCAATGCATTCCAGCCAGAAAATTTATTTCAGATAGAAAAGTTAGAGAAAAATCTGTATACCTTCATCTCTGATGGTGGCTGCTTGCTGCTGCTTAAAGATATATGCGCATTGGCATGTTCTACATCTCTGGACTGCAGTCCATATCCAATACAAGAATCTAATTCATGTTGTGGACCAATACTGATTACATCTTCACAGGGAATTTCAATCTGAGAACTTGTGTCATTTATTAGTATGACCAATTTGCAGTTCATGTTTACCTCGGGAGTTTCTAAGGGACTGTAAACAATAACAGCAACTTGTGTAACAGTATTAGGAAAAAGAACAAGACCTTCCATGTATTTAATATGAAAATTGGCAGCATTTTCCCCGACTTCAGTGACTTTGGTAACACTCAGTACATAAGGAGCATCATTTCTCACTGAAAGCGCAACAAGACATGGCATTAGGGCTTCCAGATACACTGAAACAGGATGAATAGGTTCATCATAACCTGAATTTACATTCAGTTGTGCTTCAAGAGGAACCATTATTCTATCGATCTTATTTTTTGAAGATCTCAGCAACTGCATACAGATTGCACCAAAAACTCTTCCTTCAAAATGGAACGACAGATCTAACTCCATAATAGTCTCTGTTTTTTGAGGGCCAATCTCCCAATTTTTATGTGGCCTCATCGCAATTTGTAGTAGACCAACTTCACCATTTTCAGCATCCAACCATTCTTTAGCACTCAGCATATGGTACTCACTAGATTCTTCAATACTTTTAGTGCTACACATTGCTTTTGATGAGTGGGAAGTATCTCCAGAAGAAATTGATAGACAAGCAGTTACTTCCTCCACATGGAGGGCTTCATCAAAAGGATTAAACAAAGACAAATTCTTTCTCCACCTTCCGTTGGAGGAAAGACCAAGACCAATTAAAGGCTTTACACCATAAGGGGACTCAACAGCAAACCCTATAGCTGGAATCAAGAAACCACCAAAGCTTGTCTGCAAAACTAATTGCGTTGAGGACGAACCTAACTTTGTCGGCAAAAACACAAAACAAACAGATGCAACTTCCCCAGGAGCCAGCAAAATTTCACTAACATTGCAAGAATAAAACTGTGAGTTGCTACTGTAAGGCTCGTAGACATTCAAAATGTTGTCACTGCCAATGTTCTTCACTGTTAAAAAAGCTAAGGAAGGAAAATACAAGTCCTTCTGTCCCCAGTCCAGCAGAGAAGGTTTAATTTCCACACGTGGTGTAGAAAAGCTGTCCAAAAAGCCAGATTTGACTGTTTCAATATTCTTGGTCAATTTTAAATTTTGGGTTTCGTGGGCAAGTAATGGGTTTATACAAGAAGTGAAACCATTTTCTTGATCATTCCTTGAGTTATGACATGGCAATTCGTTATAACTCTCTTCATAGTACAAAGAACAAGAAATAGTCCTTCCGCCCAATAATCTGAACTTGCCACTGTCCGATGACCGACTTACGATGTGTTTCGCTTGGTTCAGTCCAGCATACAATCTAACATCAGTGTGGACACTAGAAGCATCTAATACTTCAAATTCAGCATCATTTTCTTCACATAAAAACCCAGCCAATGTTGATGGGAAACAAAATGAATTCGAATGAGGACATACCTTGTCCATACTATGTTGCTGCCCCAATTGTTTGGATTCAAACTTTGACTTACTATGATCATCGAATACATCTGGAAAATTTACATCAGAATTGCCTTTGTAGGACCGGCGTGCTTCAAATTCCATCTGATTCTGTGCTCCATTAATAAGAGATACCTCAAATGTTATGAGGGTGAAAAGAGAACACAATAGAACCACCACAAAGTGAAATGCCTTGGAGAAGTGAAGAACTCCCCTGAACAACATAAATTAAAAGCTGATATCAATATAATAATTCAGAAAACTACTAACACTACTTTTTTTTTTTCGAAAAATGCACATTGAGAACTGTGATTTCAACATGCTAAGTAGTCACAACTCAACATTGATCATGTCAAAGAAAAGAGCACAAATAACAGGAACCATATAAAGAACATCAAGTGACGGAAGAAAGAACAGACACTACCAAAAAAATGTAGTGCCATTTATTAGAACTATATACGGGTAGATAACAACACTTAGCTATGCGTCTTTGCATTAAATACACAAATAAACCCGTTATAGAAGAGAATTTATTTGAAGAGTCTGGAGTTTTAGAAGAAAACCTATTATTTTCCACAAATGTTGGAGTGTAAAATACTTCAAATAGCATCGCCATAAATGATCAAAAGCTCAAAAACGTTGTTTTATCAAACAAAAGTCCATCAGACGCCACTTCTATTACATAACAGCTTTCGAGTTTCGACAACAAACATTAAACCCTCAAAATTCTACCATCATCGGAACAAACAAATTATACCATTAAACCAAAAAAACACTAAACCCATATTAATTTTTCGTCTTTTCCCAAGAAACATTAAACTCAAAACACTTAAAAAAAAAGAAAAAAAAAATTAATCGGGGATTGAAGTCGAAAACAAAAGGAAGTATTACAAAGGGGAAAAAGTTGGATAATCAGAGTTCGAGAAAAATGGAGTTACCGGAGGTCGGACATAGCGTAAAGCTGCAGTAAAGGAGCTTATTCTTTAATCATAAATTGCGTTTCAGGGACCATAACAGGGTGCAAAAATACAAAATCAATACTTTTTTTCTTTTCTGGATTTGATAATTTTTGGAGGTTTTGATTTTCAGCCCGAATTGTGTATGCTGCGAGAACACACCTGACTAGAGCAGATGAGTGGCCTACGCGAGAGACGGAGGGAGGGAGAAGAAAGAAAATGACGTGTGTAATTTACTCTATTACCCTTGTAAATTATAAAGAAATGTTTTTGATTTGCGATTTTATGCAGGGGTTAAAGGGAGATTTTAAAAGAAGGAAATAGGCAAGTTTGGAACTCTCACTAAAAATCTGAACAACTTTTGGCAATGACTATGATGGTCCCTTCTGACATTTAGAAAAAAAAAATAAAAAAAATAATAATAATAATATCGGGCATTGATTGAGGAAGGTGAATAGTGAAGTAGACTTTCTTATTTCTTAAGTTATTTTAACAGATTTTAAAATTTTAAAATAAGTTGTCATATAATTTTATCAAATTTTAAGTTCTTATTCGGTTAAGATTAAATGCATAATATTTTGATTAAAAAAATGATTAGATAGGTTATTAAAAAAGTTGTATATTTCATGTTAAATGTGATTAAAATAAATTAAATTAAAATCTGAATTTAATTTTTCAATTTTATCAAATGTGGGCTAAGTCAATTTTCAATTTTTCCATCAAAATTACTGGTGTAGCTCGATTCTTATAATACGAGTATTTAAAATTTCAATTAATCCACTTGTACAGAACTATTTCATCTGTAAAAATGATAGAATGCGTACATGGGGTGAGTTTCATGTGAGTAAAATATTATTATAAAAAATGGGGCTCACTCTATGTGTCTGTGTAAATCAATTTTGCAATATGAGTATTTAAAATTTGGGCAATGCTACAATGCCCGAAAATGGGCGACAGAAGCCTTGACCGACCCTCACAATAGGGGGTGGGTCCACTTTTTTTTTGCAATTTTTTATTCACGTGGGGTCGGTCGATGTGAGAGGGTGTCAAGACTTCGGTCATCCATTTTCGGGCAAAGGAGCTTTATCCTTAAAATTTATAGGACATGTCGAGGAATGGAAGAAAAAAAATATATAAAAATGCGTTGTGGTGCGAGCCCTTGTGCTGCTGTGCACTTGGTGGCTCGAGGTTCAATGATATAGGCCGTGTTTTCGCGTCTTTTTGGGAATACTTGGAGGGCATAATGGGTAGTTCAGAATTTAGTGACATTGGAATCTCAGTGACTCGGTCTAAAATTAAAACATGATTTTGGCGACTTTGGCTTATTACGGAACGCAAGTGGCATTTTTAAAGAGGTGGGAAATTTACGGAAAGGTCCTACGTCTTTGAGAAATTAAGGACGTGTTCTCTTTGAAATTCAGCTTTCGAAAACATTAAAAACGCATTAAATTACCTATTTTTAGAAACGAATTTTCAAAAACGAGTTTAAATTTAAAAAAGAAAACGGAAAATGGCCAAAACGTTAAAACCAAGCCAAAACTTCATTTCTTATTTTTTAAAACAATTTTTCAAAATGATAAAAAGAACGCGTTTTCAGGAATCTTAAAATGGACACTTAAAACACAAAATTCAAAATTCAAAACAAAAAATTGAAACACGAAGAGAACAACCCCTAAGTATTTGAGTTCCATTGATGTTTTTGCTTGCTTTTAAACCCAATTTTCGTTTCTTGACATGCATTAGAGCATCTTCAAAAAACTTTTAAGATATAAGATTATTTATTTTAAAAGATAGAGAAAAATAATAAATATTTTTTACAAATAGTAAAATTAAGTGTTAAATATAAAAAAAATTGTTGAAGTACTTAAAAATAGATGATTTCTAAATTACAGAATATGCTATTTAAAAATATAGAATCTATTGAAGATAAACAGATTAAAAGGGAAAGAGAAGAAAGAAGAATAAAGACTGCATCATCAAATCACAAATATTTGATGGCAATCGGAATATTAAACTTTTGTTTGGGCTCCATTTTAATGAGTCCTTTTTTTTTTTTTTTTTTTTTTTGGGAAAATGTATTTTAGTATGGTAATGTTTTGGAGAATGTGTGGTAAAAAAAAAAGGAAATTTTTTAGATTTACGTGTAATATTATTTTATAGAAAAATGAAAAATATATTTTTGGTTTAATGGAGCACAAATTTGGTTATTTTAAGGGTACAAGTTTGGCTGGATTTTGGATTTGGTATGTTCCACATATATAAAATTTGTATAAATAAAATTAATTTTCAGTATCATATGTATGAAAGTCTCAATTGAATACCATATTTTTATTATTTAAAAAAAAATTTGACACAAAAAGTATAAGTGATTGACAAAAATATCTTAATCAAATAATTGAGAGGTGAGACTAGATTCATGCATAAAGATATTCTTGATTACTCTTTCCATGATTCCACCCTTTTTATAATTTAAATCAAATGTCATATGTGTCATTTTCTATAAGCAAATAGACCTATCCAATCACAGACTTTGGACTTCATAAATAAATGTCTTCATTTATGAATGTAACATCTCTAAAGATATTTTTGTGCTTATTTGGCAAAAATTATAATGAGGAGGAGTAGTTGGTCTATTCCATAATAACTTCTAATAGTTGTGAATGTTTAATTTTGAATTAAAAATTATAATGAGAATTTTTTTTTTCTAAACAAATGCAAATTATATTAAAAAGTCGACTTTAACAAATAAGTAACTTAAAAGCAAACATCATTTCTACGAAAATCTCTCGATTCGTATTGAAGAAAAAGTCAACGCTTCATTCAAAAAGCAATTGAGTGTAAGAAAAAGTAATCTGATATTGAGGAACATGTTTTGAAGGTAAATATACTTTATAGTTTACCCTTATACTTA
>CAIGRF010218319.1:0-13411 GCA_903798235.1 Fraxinus ornus
GAAGAAAAAACTATTGATGTGATGAAAAATATTATTTTATTAAAAAATGTGTGGTTGAAAATGAGTAAAAGAATGAAAATGAAAATGTTAATGTGGTTCAAACATGGGTTACATTTTCAAAATAGAATAATTTTACTCATAAATTTGAAAAATTGAATTACTTTTTTACCACACATCTTCCAAGCAAATTACTTTAGTCCTAACTTGCTGTGTATAAAATACACAATTGTACTACATGTACAGAAGAGAGAGCCGCAGACTCGCAACAAAATAGACACAATAGGGGGGGTGGGTGGTTTTTTTTTTTTTTTTTCAATATTTTACTCATATGAGTTTTTTCAATATTTTAATCACATGGGGCCCCACCCATGTGAGTTTTCTGGCGGAATTTTGTCGGTAGAATTATGTACAAATGGAAAAATTCTAAAATATATTTGGTCATTGTTTGAGTTACATTAAAATTTTCATTTTCATTCTTCTAATCATTTTCAACCACACATTCTTAATAAAATAATATTTTTCATCACATCAATAATTTTTCTTTCTTTCTTAACCACACATTCTTCATCAATCTACTATTTCAGAATACATTTTTCCAAAATAATGTAATTCAAATTTCAAACACACCCTTGATACTCCTAGAAAAAAAGGTAAAGAAGACAAGTGTTAATTAAACTTTATTACCAAACATATCAACATTGTTTAATAGTATTATAATAACACTGTTATTACATTATATTTATTCCAAATATAAAGACGAGGAGTGAAGAAAAAAACATACAAGAATAAAAGAAAAAATAAAGTCTAGATCTAGCTCATGTGATTAAAATGAACGTCTCATCAGGAATTGGAGCCTGTTTGGTAGAGATTAAAATCGGATTAAAATTGAAAAATTAACCGTTATTATTGACTTTTATTAGACGGGTGTGACTCAATAACGGTTATATTTTTAATTTTAATTGTTACCTAACAGGCTCTTGGTGAAATGGAGTGATGAAATCCTTTTGCTTTTCAACGGAGAAAGATAATAAGGGCCTGTTTGGTACGGATTCTTCAATTTTACAGTAAATCAATTCTCATTTTTCAACCACACATTCTTCAATAAAATAATATTTTACATCACATCAATAATTTTTTCTTCTTTTTCAACCACACATTTCCCATCATATCACTATTCAAAATCAATTCTNATTTTATTCTTTTTCAACCACACATATCTCATCATATCACTATTAAAAATAAATTCTTCCTCCAAAAAACCTCTATCAAACATGCTCTAAAAAAGATTAGAGAGAGAGAGAGAGAGAGAGAGAGCCCTAAACATGCGAAATTGGACTGGACCTTCCTCCGCCCAGTGCCTGCCGAGCCCAAACCTCTTTCGTACATGGGCTAAGGTTCACTATAAATAAAGCAATAACCCTAGGTAAGTCTGGTTATCTCCCCTCCCAAATTACTCTCTATCTTCTAGGGTTCTTACTTCTAAGAGGAGGCATCGAGTTTTACTTATCTCCCCAACCATGAGAGCCAAGGTAAAATCTGCTGAATTTCACTAAATTTATTAAATAATGTTCGTTTATCTATCTCATTTTCCTTATACTTTATCTTAATTATTGTGTATATGATATTGAATCAATCTGCATTGTTACGATCGATAACAGTGGAAGAAGAAGCGGATGAGGAGGTTGAAGAGGAAGCGCCGAAAGATGAGGCAGAGATCCAAGTAGTCCTGTCCCTGAATTTCCCGAGCTTCGATCACTTTGGGACTTTGGCTCTTTTTAAGGGTTTCTTATTTTCATTGTTGTTTCGATTTCGTTAATTTCAATCTGTTTTAGTACTCTAGTACATTTTGGCACTGCATTTGTATTCCTAGTATCCAATCCACGGATAGTTTAATGATTTTGAAATATCATTTCAATTTGATTGCTATATTAATGTGCTTTGCTCCTTTTTTTTTTTCATTGTGAGTATTACAGATTCCTTATGCTTACAGACTATAACTTGGATTTCTTATAGTTGAATATGAGTTATGTGTATCCTTTTCCTGATGTATTATATTGGTTAGTTAACACTAAAATAAGATCACATTGCTGGTGTATTTAGAGGGTTTTACTAGTGTGAATTGCTCTCCGAATAAAGGTTTTGTATGAGTGAAAAGATGTATTGTTCACTTCTTGCTAGGAGTGAAGTTTATATTTGAATAAATTCATTGAGTTGTATAGTTTTGGTGTTCATGATGTAGTTATTTCATGCACAGATTTGAGATCTCTGTAATAGAGGTCCTCTTAACTCCGCCTATGACTAACTTTGTTTTCAAATATTTGCTTTGAATAAGTCCTAAATGTACAAGAACATCACCTTCTTTGAAGTTCTTATTGTTGGTTATTTATACACCTTGATATATTCTTCTGTCCTCCATTTCTTATTGCTACTCGATCTTAATTGTACATTTTTCTCTGCATTGAGACTAGGGGTGGGCTTGAAAACCACAGCCCGAAAACTCTACCCGATCCGAAACGGGTCGTGTTGGGTCGGTTTAGGAATAAATCCGGTTCGGATTGGGTAAAATAAATTTAAAATAATTGTGGGTCGTGTCGGGTTTGGCCCAAAACCGACCCGACCCACATAATCATCACTCTCTCCAGTATCCTCAACAGCCTCCACAACCCCATCACTCTCTTCTCCTACTTCAACTTCCCCTTCAGATGTTTCTTGGTTATCCGGATTAAAATTTCCTTGAAATTCTTGTTCTTCAACAAGTGTTGGGCTGTTCTCTTCTTGCAAAGCAGCTATTACGGGTTTTACTGGGATAGAAAAATTCGAATGTGAAAATAAAAATGAAAAAGTAAGTTTTGGAATCAGCTGGCACTGAACCTCTCCCGTGCAAGACTGCAAATTTTCCTAGTATTACAACCGGTTCACCTTTTAATTATTAATCCACCATTTTCCTCGTACATAAAAAAAAAAAAAAAAAATTTGAAAAAATTATGCTGATATGGTAACACACCAAAGAACTTACCTTCTTTTTTCGGTTTCTGCAAATAATCAGGGCAGTGAACAGATGGATGAGGTGAAATCTTAATATAACTTCATGGTTTTGGTTTGATACTTTGATTTGACTATATTGAAAACACTTTTGTTTGGCCCAGTATGCTATCATGCCTTGGGGTCTTTAAGGAATTCTGGAGTATCTAAAACAAGTACGCCGAATCCATTATACCGATGTTTGCTGCCGTTTCTTTGAATAGCTATTTCTTACTATTTCAGTATTTCTGGTTCGAGTTTTCAGATAGAGAAAGGAGAGAGAGCGTCCACAAAATCAATCAAAAGAAGTTTTGGAATCAGAAATCAAAATAAAAAAAGGGGACCGGGTCCCGTTTAGGATATAAGCCCAAAATTGGGTATATCGGGTCGGGTCGGGTTGGTTTTGGGTCAAACCCTACCCATTGCCCATTAAGACTGTTGGTGAAATTTCCAAGGACTAACAATTGCGTGTATTTAATTATTGCACTGGATTGTCTTGTTATTAAGATATTTGGACCTTAATCCTCAATGAATGTGGGATAATCTAGTGGAGGTTTTACTGCATTCTTTTGGGAGGAGCATATTTGCTAAATTGATATTGACGTTGTTGCTGTTGCTCCTCCTACGACTGAATGAATGCTATTAACTAATTGATTGTTAACTTCAAAGCTGCGAGAAGTAATAATGAAACATCAACTATGCAAATGGTAATTGCAAAAGTCTTGTACATTTGCATCCCAGCATGGCATCCTAATGGAGAATGCCTAGCCCCAGTGTCCTGAGTTGGTGCAAGGAATTCCATCATCAGTAGCTATCAACAATGTGTTTCTCTATAGCTGGGTATAGATGAAATGAATATTGGATGCACACTCTTTAAAGGTTATGAAATCAATTTAAGAGCCTGTTTGGTTAGGATTCTCCAATTCTACAGTAAATTAATTCTCATTTTTCAATCACACATTCTTCAATAAAATAATGTTTTACATCACATCAATAATTTTTTCTTCTTTTTCAACCACACATTTCCCATCATATCACTATTCAAAATCAATTCTTCCTCCAAAAAATCTAAACCAAACAAGCTCTAAGAATGAAGAGAATTCTAGGAAACAAAAATTTTCCCCTCAATCCTTTGGTCATGTTGTATTGGGAAGTCCATGTATCGAAATTGAGAAGATTCTGAAAGATTTGATTGTTTATAATTTGGGGACGGTTATTCGATTGGGGCTTTTAAAGACTTGTATACATTTTTTACAAGTGGATGACTTTTGTGGACTTTTATGTGATTTCTTGGGGATTTCATTTTTTAAAAAAAATACTAAATCTATATAATGTAATATTTTAAACAATTTCTTATATGTCCAAATCATTCAAAGGACATATAATTAAGAATGCATAGCCATAAATCATATTTCTAATGTCAATATAAATATTTTTTAAAAAAGCATAAAAAAGTTCAAGTCACATCAATTAGATTAACAAATAATTAAAATACCAAAAAGAATTAATAATAATTTAATAGTGTTCAATAAATAATATTATGTTTCCACCATCATTCCACATATTTTAGTAGCTCTCAATGCATTAGTGTTCTCTCTTTCTTGTTCTTAACTCTCAAAACCTTGTCCAAAGTCTTCCACTTCACTAACAGAAGAAGATGATGAAATTTCACTTCTCTCTTTCTTGTTCCATGCTTATTATAATATTTAAGATTTTATTAAAAAAAAAATAGTGTTTAGTCAAAAATTTATATCATTCCCATCAAAACTAACCAATATAAACTATTATTACTACTCTATATGCAATAATTTTAAGCGGCAATCAAGAATCATAAGATTGTCATCCTTGAAACTCAAATATAAAAATAAAGAGAACCTTTCTAATCCATAAAAATCTCTCTTGAATTTGGAACAAACAAAATCAACCCTCTCCTCCCATGTTTGTATTAATAAACAATTTCTGGGCAATGAATTTACTAACCAATATATATCATTATTACTAGTTTACAGGCAGTACTTTTTTGCCTTATTCAAGAATCATTGGATTGCCATTCTTGAAATTCAAATATAAACATAAAAATCTTCTCTTGAATCTGAATAAACTAGAACAACCATCTCCCCCCTTCTTGAATTAAAATCAACTACACCATTGACGTAATCAAAATCGAAATAAAACAATATCATGTTTGTGGAATCCGAATGGTGTATTTGAGCCACATTATTTTGAAAGAATATATTTTAGAATAGTAGATTGATGGAGAATGTGTGGTTGAAAAATAAGGAAAAAATATTGATGTGATGGAAAATATTATTTTATTGAAGAATGTGTAGTTGAAAATGAGTAGAAGAATGAGAATGAAAATNTAACGATTTCCGTATTTTAATATACGCGAAATCCGTCGTACAATAGCATTTATAACTGCTTTTGATTTAAGTTGGCAACCTGGCGAATAGATATCCACATGAATTAGCTTATAAACCCATCGAACAGTACTATAACAGTTGGTACGGAAAATCCCTCTTATAATTGTACAAGCTCCCATAGCAATAATATATTTTGGTTCGGACATTTGCTCATACAATTTCACTAAAGAGGGTACCATTTTCATTGTTATTGTTGTGGCTATTAAAATCAGATCCACTTGTTTAGGACTCGATCTTGATACTAATCCATAACTATCAAAGTCGAATCGTGATCTTATTAGTGTAGCAAATTCAATAAAACAACCAATTTGAAAGATTACTTAGCCCATGTCTAACAACCATTATTTGAAAATATTTTTTTACATATTCATTTTAACTACATATTCACACATAAATATTTCTGTACGTAAACTCAATTTTTTTTTTCCACATTTAACCACACATTCTGCCAAAAATCATTATTCAAAATTTTGTTTTCCCCTAATAATAGTTGTCAAATAGGAGCTTAATATAGTAGAAATAACTGAATTTTGGTCTGTTTGATCAAGTAAAAGAAACTCAATGAAATTCACAATTTTTTTGATTCCCCTTCAACAAGATTTATATTTTCTATGCAAATTTAGCCCCTATTTGGTACACATTAAAACTTTCATTCTCATTCTTCTACTTATTTTTAACTAAACATTTTTCAATAAAATAATATTTTCCATCAAATCAATAACTTTTCCTTCTTTTCAACCACACATTCTCCATCAATCTACTATTTCATAATATATTCTTTCAAAATAATATGATTTAAACACATTCTTAGTGTGATTTTGTTTTAATTTTATGAAAATTTGAGGACTTTCAGAAAACATTATTGAATTGTGGATAAATACTATCGAGATAAAAATAATTAACCGTTCCCTTCACGCTTTGACACAAATAGAAAATGAATATTGTATAGACTTCACTGGAGAAGTCCATTCGATGACGCGTGGACACTGCAGCGTTTGACACATTTCGTTACAATTGTCATTCTACGCTTTTCTTGTGATTCAACATTAGAACCTTAATTATCGGAATGAACGGACGAAATTATAGTCACCAGAATGTGATGTCGACCGTAAATTTCGGACCACAAGTGAAAAGGTAGTGTTGGCCATGTTACATCCTAAAGAAAGTGAAAGGCGGCTTATATTGATGACCAAGACCAATAGGGGGATGCTTGGGTGGTCAGGCACCCCCCTCCCCCCGTGCACCACTTTTCTGGCAAAGAGCTTTGCCCAATTTTTTTTCACAAAGTTTTTTGGAAAAATCTATATGTACACAAAGGCATCCCTCCAATAGGAGATCATCACTTGTGCATTATGTAAAATATTAGGTAAAAGCTTGAGTACATCTAGCACTACTCAAGTTTTTTCATGACTTGGATATATTTCTTTTCAACGTCATTTTTTGTATCAAATAGCACATCAACATGAAAAAAAATGAATAAAATATATCTCAACTTCAAGTGTTTGGCCCGACAACCTTCCAATAGGGCCAAACACTTGGCCATTATGTGAACCATTATGGCAAAGATTATGTACCCATAGACAAGCTCTTCCCTATTTTAGTGCAAATCAATATTTTGTTTGGTGTGTCATGTGTGAGTCATGCTTTGGGCTTCCTGCGACGATGCCTCTTCGACTCAATATTTCTGATAAGGGGCAAATCTCTAATTTGTAAGAATGGCACTAGAAAGTTGTTAGTCCATACTTCCACCATGTTGCTTACAGGTTGAGCCGACAACACAGACGAGAGTTGTCTATGAAATTGGTGAATGAGCCCTCTACTTCAACGGAAATATTGACATGGAGGGATATCTCTTCATGGTGGGGTGACGGGTCAAATGTTTCTTTGAATAACTATTTTGGTTTTGCCAACACGTCAATTCTGAGAGTTACACAACCTTAAGTCGAGCGATTCCTCGACCTTGGCTTAGTGCCGAGTTGCCTTATTGTTCATGGTTGAAAATCAGAGAAGCTAGCTTCAACGTGATAACATAGGATGGAATTGGAGCAGGAGACGAAGCTGTGAATCCTAATCTATTCTCTTCGATTTAAGATTTAACTATACCTAGGCATGTGGACGACAACACTTCTAATAATTAAAAAAAATGAAAAAGGAACCAATTTTGATTGGAAAACATAGTTATTTTCAAAACAAGCACGTCTCTCATATCAACCATGATTGCAGGACCACAAGTAAACATCTCGTTGGCAGTGTTACATCCTAAAGAAAGTGGAAGGAGCTTTAGATTGTTGACCAAATCATTCACGGCTAACGTCTGAATAAAATCTAGTTGCGAGCACTATCCAGAAGGGTCTCCAAAGTCGGATATCTTTTTCTAAAGTAGGTTCCAAGAACCACATTCGACATGCTCCAGTATCGTGCCATACGCCTTACACCAAAAAGAAAAATCGTAAAGCATAAAAATCGATAGATATCAAAATTAGTAAATGTACACAAAGTAACAACACTCGAGTACAATACATCTTCAACACGTCCAAATATTTAGAACATGGAAACATAGCGCAAAATAAAACAGTTGGTACTATGTAATTCAAAAATTTTGGAGAATCAACGTAGTCTACTGAGGGTTTGGAGGACGACTATTGGCTGCTGAGACTCTAGAACCCCATTCGAGTAGCTCTTTACTGGTGTCGTCCTTGTGAACAATGACTTCGATGAAGCATAAGCAGTCTTTCTTGTCTCCTGTTGCAGTTTCAATTGCATCGACAAGTTCTTCTTCAAAACGTACCTACATTAATAATGATGGGAAAGAATTAGTAAAAGTAAGAATAATTTGCTTAACAAAGGGTGTCCATCTACTACTTGATAATTGATAGCTCAATTACCTTAGTTGTGTAGCAATTTCCTTCACCATTGTGGATGGCGTCTACTAATGCAGTGTAATTCCAGTTCTTGATTACATTGTAAGGCCCGTCATGGATCTCTACTTCAATGGTGTAACCACCATTGTTTATCAGGAAGATGATAGTCTTCTGTCCACCTCGGATCATTGTTGACACGTCCTGAGCAGTCACCTGCAACGTTAAATTCAAGTAGATACACAGCTTAGATATACAGCCTTGCCATGATAAAAACCAATTCAATTAGTTACTAAATATAAAACTATCATTGAGATTGAACCACTGTAAATCTTATTTTTGTTTGCACGGCTTAATCACTTGCACTTACATTATCAAGCCAAATACGAATTTACACCATATCATTATTCTCCCTTCTATAAATAAGAGATGAATAGATACCTGGAAGCTACCGTCACCAATGCAAGCAATGACTCTCTTCTCTGGTACTGCTTGTGCATAACCCAGAGTTGCTCCCACTGACCAACCAATAGATCCATATTGCATTTGGAATTCATACCTGCAAAACAAGATTTCCACATAATTCACATTGTCTAAGACTCTTCAAGGCAACATCAAACTGCACAAATATAGATTTTTCTAGTGCTAACCCGCATCCTGGTGGCAGTTTCAGTTTTTGGCAGTTGAACCACGAGTCCCCGGTCTCAGCAATGACAGCCGTTTCACTCGACAACATCTTCTGAATATGCTGGAACAGAACATTAACCCTCAATGGCTCCTTAGGCTCACACTTAAGAGGATGTCCATCAGGAACATAGATCCTACGGTAATTCTCATATGCAGTCGTATTACACTTAAGCCTCTTCGCAAGAGCAACGAAGAAATCCTTCATTAAAACGCATCCAAATGCAGGTCCATTAGCAATTGTCACGCGATCAGGCTGCACAATGATCGCCTTCTCTTTCTTGAGTAGGAGAGAATATCCAACCGAGCTGTAGTCGTTAAAGATTGGGCCAGCAAACAAATATGCATCAGCTGATTCCACGATCTCTGCACAGAATGCTGTGCTCACTGCGCCCCAGTAAGTCCCAATGAAATGGGGATGGTGCTCAGGGACTAGTCCTTTGGCCGACGGCATCACTGCAAGAGCATAGCCACAAGCATCTGCTAATTCGACAAAGGCACCGCATGCCTTGGCAACACGAAGCTTCGGCCCACCCACCATCACTGGTTTCACAGCCTTGTTCAAGAACTCGGCTGCTGCTTCAACGGCAGCTTCCAAACCCATTTTATTACTCACCCTACATCAAACAGAACCACTATCATTAGTAAAATTATTCCACATTACAATTAAAAAAAATAAAACAATGTTTCTGATCTAATTTATATTCTGGACTACCCAGTTCCGAATTACACTAACCAAAACAGTAAATTCTAGAAAGAAAAGAATTCACAAGATTCGCCGCAGTAAAATACACCAGAAATTTAAACTTACTTGGGAGAGAGACTAAATGGAACGGGCTCCCGACTAAACGTGGGGTGAGGAATCGCCGGCAAGTTACAGCTCACACTTATATACACCGGCTTACTCTCCTTTAACGCCGTCGATATCGCCGTGTCTATCAACTCGTGAGCATCCTCCAAATTATTCACCACCGCCTAAAATTAACCCCCCAAAAGAAGAATCGTATCAGCAATAATTGTAATTGTGTGCGAAATTGAAAATCTAATATGCATATTTAAGCTATGTATAAGAGACCTGATAGCAAGTGACGGTTTGGAAGCAGCGGAGCTCCTGACTAAAATCCGGTAACCCGATGGTGTGATGTAGGATCCGGTTAGTACCATAATCGTTGGAGTTTGGTCCGCCGACTATGCATATCACCGGAAGATTCTCACTGCAGGCGCCGGCGATCGCGTTGAGAACACTTAAACCACCAACTGTGAAGGTAACAACACAAGCGCCGACTCCACGAGCCCTAGCATAGCCATCAGCGGCGTATCCAGCGTTGAGTTCATTGCAGCATCCAATCAAGTTGAGGCCGGGTTCAGCGATGAGGTGGTCAAGTAGCGTCAAGTTGAAGTCACCAGGAACCGAGAAAACGTCGCTCACTCCAACCTGAACGAGCCGGCGAGCCAGATGGCGGCCTAGAGTCGCGTCGGCGGAGTTAAACGGCAGTGCAGAGTTCTGAACAAGAGAAACGTTACCGTTCGTGGGAAGGCTACACACATCGGTACACATAGCAGACTTACCCGAATCCACAGACCCAATTTTTGTATCCATGATGAATGCTAATAGGAATTGTTAACAAAGATAGAGTTGTGATTTGTGAATGCAAATAAGAAGAGATATTAAAAAGTATGAGAAATGAGAGTGAATTCGATGGGTGAGAATTGAGAAGTGGAGAAGGTATTTATATTACAGATATAAGTGGTGAAAAGGAAAAGGAAAAACCATTAAACAATGGGCTGTTTAGAGGGTTTCTCTTCTCGTATTCGGTGGATTGTGGACTCTCTGTGTGTGTGTGTAAAACATTCTATTGACTCTACTCTCTAGAGGACTTTTCAGGTGAGGAGGGCACTGTTTGGAGCACCTCCTTAAAATTTATTTTTCCACAAATTTATGTCAAATCATACCTTCATTCACGTCTTTTTCAACTTTTCAATCACGCCCTGATTGCTATGTTTTTAATTCAATTTAAAGTCAACAATTCATTTTTTTTTTTTAGACCTAGGTATCTCAGCGTAATCAGACTAATTTCCTAGACCACCAGCTACCGATCCCTCAGTAACTGGTGGAGGTAAACCGCGTGTTATGCCCAAATTAACCAAGGTTCGAGCACCCCTTATACTCCTGACCCCAAGGGAGTCTTCCTTCATGGTTATTACATCACCAAATTGCTCTAATCAATATTAATTATTACATCACTCAACTGCTCCAACCAGGAATCGAACTCCACATGCTGAGGTTGCAAGCCCAACAATGCCCTTCCTTTGCCAACTTGGATGTGCCCCGTGGGCATCAACAATTCATTTTAATTATATATATAGAGGGTGTTTGACATCCATTTTTTGGAGAATAGAATTTTTAGAATAGTGATCGATTGGAGAATGTGTGGTGGAAAAGTTATGAAAAGTTTTAAATTTTTGTGTAATATTATTTTATTGGGAGACATCCATTTTTTGGAGAATAGAATTTTTAGAATAGTGATCGATTGGAGAATGTGTGGTGGAAAAGTTATGAAAAATTTTAAATTTTTTTGTAATATTATTTTATTGGGAGAATGTGTGGTTGAAATGAAGAAAGAGAAAAAAATGAGAATGAGAATTGATGCCAAACAGAGACATATTTTATCAACTTTTATTAAAATTTATTAAAAATTTGATTTTAATTTTCATCATAGGACCATATATTTTATTAAAATTTATTGAAATTCTAATTTTTAATTAATGGAGATAAAGAAGTCTGCTGTTGACATCTATCTAACTGAGAATATCTTCAAATTTCCTCCATTTAAAATTTTATTTGAGCCAAAATTAGAAAAAATTTGACCTTTGAATGGGAATATTCCCGAACCCACGGGAAGTAATTTTGTGTTTACGTGTTAATGGTCAAATTTTAAATTACTAGCTCCAAACCAGTCTGCTCGGAGAAGGTGTTTTGTCTCAGCTGTAACCTGGTTTTGAAAAACTGTGGTATTTCTATTTTCCTGTTCATTAGCCCAACCACGCCACACGCGTTCTTGATTATAATACAATTTATAAACGACGGCGTTTAGGCACTGAAACCTGGAGCTTAATTTGGTTTGCTGAGTACTGGTTTCGGGTTTGGACAACCCACACGTCACACGTGTCACGCATGCATGCAGAAGGTCACAATATACGTGGTGGAAATTACGTGAAACCAGGTGTTAAGTTTCAGGTTTTTAAAAATCAGATTTACACTTTATTTAATCAAAAATCAGGTTTTAATTTCACAATTAATATTTAATAACGATATTTTAAATTAAATTAATCTATATACCCAACATACCACCTACACCTACCAAATTTCAATCCCTAATTCCCGAACTCGTCGCTCTCTTCCATCTCTTCTCTCTCGTCTCTTCTCCTTCGTCCCTTTTCTCTTTGCCACACATCTCACCGGAGGCAACATCGCCAGACACACACGTCGTCGAGAGGAGTAGCAACGAACAAATGGCAGAGAACGAACGGCAGAGAAGCGGCGCTCCGTGTGGTGGATATGCGGCGGTCGGTGTGATGGAGAGGCGGTGAGCCTTACTGGTGATGGCGGTCCGGCGCGCTGAGCCCACACGCTCGTGGATTTCATCTTACTAGTAAAATCTGTTGCAGTACTGTGTGTGTACGGTGTGGGTTTTCGATGTAGGTGGAGGTACTGTGTGTGCGGGGCGACGATGTGCGGTTGCGTGCGTGCGGCGGATCTGTGAGTGTGGAAGGGGGCCTGTGGCAGGCGGATCTCTATGTGTGTCTGTGTTTGTGTCATGGCAGGTAGCGACCATCGGCGGTTTGGGTTCAATTTTCATCCTGTCGTGTGTTCTACGGTTGGTTAGTTTGTGTACGCGTGGTGGCGATAAACTTGTATAGATCTGTGGTAGTCGTCCGTGTGATGGTTTTTTGATGGGCCGACGATATTGGTGGTGTTGTGCAGGAGGCGACGGTGATGGTTGTTGTTGGTGTTATTGTTGGAGAGTGGTTGTGACTGTGGCGGTGGCAGCAGGTATGAGACGAAGTGTCTGTGACCAACTATTTGGTCGATTGTGACCTGTGACCAAGTATTGGTGGGGTGCTGGGATTGGGGAACGGGTGTTTGGGTGTCAGTGACCAACTATACGGTTCTTTGTGACCAACTATTAAATTGTGACCTTAAAATTCGATAATCCGTGACCAACTAATTTGGAAATACGTGACTTCTATTATCTATAATTTTTTTAACTTGTGATCAATTCAAAATATGTGACCTATAGTTTTGTTTATTAGTGACCATTAAAGTCAATTGTGACTCATAAATATGATTTGTGACCAACAAACATATGATCTATGACCAACAAATTTGAAAATATGTGACCCTTGTTATCTAATTTTTTTTTT